>JAGXEW010000775.1:2500-51529 GCA_030684275.1 Acipenser oxyrinchus oxyrinchus
TGGAACGAGGTTCTCACTGTGGAATGCAGCGTTTGGTTTTCGCCAGACATAACGGGCCCATGTCGGCCAAAAAGTTCCACTTTTGACTCATTTGTCCAAAGAACATTGTTCCAGAACTCTTGAGGATCATCCAGATGCTTTTTGGCAAACCTGAGACGAGCATTCATGTTCTTCTTAGTGAGCAATGGTTTCCACCTTGCTACTCCGCCATGAATCCCATTTTTGCCCAGTGTCTTTCTGATGGTGGAGTCATGAACATTGACCTCAGCCGAGGCGAGAGAGGCCTGCAGATCCCTGGATGTTGTTCTAGGGTTCTTTGTGACTTCCTGGACGATTTTACGCCTTGCTCTTGGAGAGATTGTGACAGGACGCCCACTCCTGGGAAGATTCACTACTGTCCCAAACTTTCTCCATTTGGACAATATGGCTCTGACTGTGGTTCAGTGGAGCCTCAGAGCCTTAGAAATGGCTTTGTAACCCTTTCCAGACTGATAGGCATCAACAACTTTTTTCCGAGGTCTTCAACTGTTGCAAAGGACGGTAAGAATAAAAGCCCATTTCTGATTAAATAAAGATATGAGATACAGAGGTCTACAATCATACTTTCCATTGCATATACAAATATAATTTTGAAATCAGCCTTCCAGTGAAAAAACAATGGAAATGAAATACAAAACTACGCTTTAACCCTTTGCGGTACTATTTCGGACAAGGTCAAACATTACAATTTTCCCTTTCAAGTCCGATGTCGGACCCTGTCCAACACCATCAAAAGACGTAAAGCACAGGTCTCTAGTCGTTTTTCTCCATAAAAAGCCGAGAACCATTCAATGGCCGAGTGAGACCAATAGGAGCCGAAAGGGGAGAAAAAAAAAAGCTGGATCTAAGCAATACACATAGCCCCGACACCACAGAGATAACACTGCCATAAATAAACAATATAGCTGCTTCTGCATCCAGCTCAGAGAATATCACAGACATTTGCAGCCTTTTGAGATGTTACAGTAATAAAATAATGACTTGGATCGCATTATTGAGGAGTTTGGTGATAAAACGAGTGATCAGGAGATGATTTTTCAGTATGCACGACTATGAAGAGGTATGTGAAAAATACAGCGAACAAGGGGTGGGCGGGCTGGAGATGCAGTACTGAGTGTCCTGTTGATATGCAGTGCCTTTTAAAACTGTTTTACTGTGGAAAAAACACTTTTAAAACAGTGTGTCTAAAATAAATTGCACATGTGAAAATAAATTGGACTGGACACACCTGAGACGCGCTGAATAAATGGACCGCAAAGGGTTAAGTGACAGTAACAGCTGACAAAGCCGAAAAAAAAAAAAAAAGACAGGAAATTGTCAAGTAAGACCACCACTGCATTCTTGCTTGTCAGAACATGGGTGAAGCCTTTCCAGCACACACTGCTTAACAGCTACAGTAGGTGGGTTCACTTCAGACAACATAGGTAGTCACCACCACTGGGCAGGTCAGTGGGTTGCTGAGGATTCAAAGTTTTCTGAAAACAGCCCAATACAGTAGAAATCCTTTACAAGTTTAGACGACTCGCTGTCCTTTGTGATTAAAACCAAAACTGTAGTAATGACTGCTGACTGTGACATTGGTTTAATTCCTTAAAGTATTCCAGTGAAATTGTGTACTGTTCATTATGAACAACATTACACAACTATGTGTAATTTCCAATACAAAGATGACCACTCTGTTACAACCTACATACACGTTCAAGGTGTGTCCATTTCTGCTAAAACACACAAAAAAACACACTACTGTAAACATTCATCTCTTCAGTTAAAAATCAACAAAACAAGCCCTATGATTGACATTAATTTTATGTTGTTTCAATGATGGTAATACTATGCCACACATACAGTGGTTTGCAGAAGTATTCACCCCCCCTGCAAAGTTTTGTTAGTTTTGTTGGCACCTCAGCGTACTCCACGACGCTTTCAAATTAGACTTTACATGTAGAATCTACACAAGTTACTCCACATTAATGAAGTTTAAAAATGCATATAGAATATAAAGTAAGATTTGCAGAGAAAACAGATTAAATATCAGTTGTATAAGTATTCAACCCCTTTGCTGCTGCAGCCCTAAATCAGCTCAGGTGCAAATGATTTGTTTGAAAGGGCAAAATTAGTGAAATGGTTTCAGCCTGTGTGTACTCAAAGTGGTTTAACTTGTAGATAATTTCCCTCAGGTATATAAAGACTTTCAAGCTGCAACTCACATAGTGATCTGACAAAGCAACTACAAAGACCAAAGAGCTTTCAAAACAAATCAGGGATAAAGTGGTAGAGAGGCACAGAGCAGGAGGAGATGGGCACAAGAAAGTTTCAGCGCCGATTATCCCTCTCAGCACAGTGAAGTCCATCATTAAGAAGTGGAAGATGCATCAAGCCACCCAGACACTACCCAGATCAGGTTGCCCTCCCAAACTGACCAGCCAGGCAAGCAGGAAACTGGTTCGGGATGTCACTTTGAAGCCAACAATGACCTTGAGAGATCTGCAAAGTTCTGTGTCTAAGATGGGAGTCAGTGTTCACATATCAATAAGCCGGTCCCTACATAAAGCTGGCCTGTATGGATGGGTGGCAAGAAAAGCCATTACTCAAAAAACTTAACCTTAAAGCACGTATGGAGTTTGCGAAAAAGCATATAGATGATACTGCAGACATGTGGAAAAAGGTTTTGTGGTCAGACGAGACAAAAATTGAACTTTTTAGTCTAAATTTCAAGCGTTACGTCTGGCACAAGCCCAACACTGCACATCACCCAGTCAACACCATCCCAACTGTCAAGCATGGTGGTGGCAGCATCATGTCATGGGGATGCTTCTCTTCAGCAGGGACTGGAAAGCTTGTCAGGATAGAGGGGAGAATGGATGGTGCAAAGTACAGGCGAATCTTTGAGGAAAACCTGTTTGAGTCAGCCAAGACTCTGAAACTGGGGAGGACATTCACATTTCAGCAGGATAATGACCCAAAGCACAAAACCAAAGGCACACTGGAATGTTTGAACAAGAGGAGAATTAATGTTCTTGATTGACCCAGTCAAAGTCCTGACTTGAATCCAAAAAATTTATGGCGAGACTTGAAGATTGCAGTCCATCGACAATCCCCATCAAACTTATCAGAACTGGAGCAATTTTCCCGTGAAGAATGGGCAAAATGTCACCATCCTACTGTGCAAAGCTAGTAGAGACCTTCCCAAAAGACTCATAGCAGTAATTGCTGCAAAAGGTGCTTGTACCAAGTACTGACTTAAGGGGCTGAATACTGATGCAACCAGTAAATTTCATTTTGTACATTTTCTTTGCAAGTTTTGCCAACCTGTAACCTCCTTCTCATATAACAGTGTTCAGTTTAACCACTACAGCTTTGAATAAAAAAAAGTTTGTTTGAAAAACTGTGAATACATTATTTGTAATTCAACAAAATGTGAAAACTTTGCAGGGGGTGAATACTTCTGCAAACCACTGTACTTGAAATTTATTTTCCAGCATATTAAAACACGAGTATGGCTTTTGTCAACAAAATAAACAGCTGAAAGGGTTGAAAACAAAGGTTACGTTAGAAACGTCTGTTTATTTCAAAAAGAAAAGTACACAAAAAATACATTGTCTAACTTCGTGTTCATATTATAATTCTTTAAAATTCACATGTCAGTGGTTTGTCACAAAGAACAGTGATCTTACTTAACTTCTAAACCAGTGGATCACAACCCTGGTCATGGGGACCCCTAGTGTCTGCTGGTTTTGTTTCATCTGAGCTCTCAGTTACTTAAGAACATAAGAAGATAAGAAAGTTTACAACGAGAGGAGGCCATTCGGCCCATCTTGCTCGTTTGGTTGTTAGTAGCTTATTGATCCCAGAATCTCATCAAGCAGCTTCTTGAAGGATCCCAGGGTGACAGCTTCAACAACATTACTGGGGAGTTGGTTCCAGACCTTCACAATTCTTTGTGTAAAAAGTGCCTCCTATTTTCTGTTCTGAATGCCCCTTTATCTAATCTGCATTTGTGACCCCTGGTCCTTGTTTCTTTTTTCAGGTCAAAGAAGTCCCCTGGGTTGACATTGTCTATACCTTTTAGGATTTTGAATGTTTGAATCAGATCACCGCATAGTCTTCTTTGTTCAAGACTGAATAGATTCAATTCTTTTAGCCTGTCTGCATACGACATGCCTTTTAAACCCGGTATAATTCTGGTTGCTCTTCTTTGCACTCTTTCTAGAGCAGCAATATCCTTTTGTAACGAGGTGACCAGAACTGAACACAATATTCTAGGTGAGGTCTTACTAATGCATTGTAGAGTTTTAACATTACTTCCCTTGATTTAAATTCAACACTTCTCACAATATATCCAAGCATCTTGTTAGCCTTTTTATAGCTTCCCCACATTGTCTAGATGAAGACATTTCTGAGTCAACATAAACTCCTAGGTCTTTTTCATAGTTCCCTTCTTCAATTTCACTATCTCCCATGTGATATTTATAATGCACATTTTTATTGCCCGCATGCAATACTTTACACTTTTCTCTATTAAATTTCATTTGCCATGTGTCTGCCCAATTCTGAATGCCATCTAGATCATTTTGAATGACCTTTGCTGCTGCAACAGTGTTTGCCACTCCACCTATTTTTGTGTCGTCTGCAAATTTAACAAGTTTGCTTACTATACCAGAATCTAAATCATTAATGTAGATTAGGAATAGCAGAGGACCTAATACTGATCCCTGTGGTACACCACTGGTTACCTCGCTCCATTTTGAGGTTTCTCCTCTAATCAGTACTTTCTGTTTTCTACCTGTTAACCACTCCCTAATCCATGTGCATGCATTTCCTTGAATCCCTACTGCGTTCGGGTTTGAGAATTAATCTTTTATGCGGGACTTTGTCAAAAGCTGGAAATCTAAATAAACCATGTCATATGCTTTGCAATTATCCATTGTTGATGTTGCATCCTCAAAAATCAAGCAGGTTAGTTAGACACGATCTCCCTTTCCTAAAACCATGCTCACTGTCTCCCAGGATATTGTTCCAATATAGGTAATTTTCCATTTTGGATCTTATTATAGTTTCCATAAGTTTACATATAATAGAATTCAGGCTTATTGGTCTGTAGTTACCTGGTTCGGTTTTGTCTCCCTTTTGTGGATCGGTATTACGTTTGCTCTTGAAGGATCCGAGGGTGTCAGCTTCAACATTACTGGGGAGTTGGTTCCAGATTCCCACGATTCTCTGTGTAAAAAGTGCGTCCTGTTTTCTGTATTGTAGTAGAGCCCTTGTTGAAAACAATATTGCATACTGTTTGATGTGCATGCATTTCAATTTCGATGTACTTTATCAATTACAATAAAATAATTCACAGCGTTTCGTGACAAGCATCCCTCGGCGCAATTTTTAAATACTATATATATGCCATAAAGCAGTACTACCTAATTTGAATTTGGTTGTAAGATCAATATAAAATGAATATTAAAAAAAAAATCAGGTGAATTTACATTGCTTTTAGCTTTAGTCATGTAATTTACAAATTATCCATTAAGACGAAGAATGATTCTGAATGAGTCGCTGTGTTTTACTGTAAATAGTACAGTACATCTTGGTAGCATAGTGAAGTTAGCAAGCAGTTCGCAGTTCGGAGATCCTATCAGCTCACGTTAGTCCAGCTCGCTATTCCAGCTTATATATTATATATTATTGCTTACGTATGACATACTGAGTTGGAGTACATTGTCCTATAAAACTGTATATTAGAGGATAAACGACAAAGCTCTGCTGAATACAGTAACATACAAGTGCTGATGGAGGCGTGTAAACAATACGTCAGAGTCGTTTTAAAGCAACAACACAGACAGCAACTAAATAAATGATATGGTACACAATAGGGCTGTCAGTTAACCCTCAAAATGGCAATCGATTAATTGGGCACACAAGTAAATGATTGGACCGCCCACATACATTTTCACTACATTCCTCTCACCGCCACGTTATTGTTTTAATATCATTGCTGTTAAGTAAAAGCTTGTGCACAACAATTGTTAAATGTGAGCGTAATTAAGAACATAAGAACATAAGAAAGTTTACAAACGAGAGGAGGCCATTCAGCCCATCTTGCTTTTTTTGGTTTTTGTAGCTTATTGATCCCAGAATCTCATCAAGCAGCATCTTGAAGAATCCCAGGGTGTCAACTTCAACAACATTACTGGGAGTTGGTTCCAGACCCTCACAATTCTCTGTGTAAAAAGTGCCTCCTATTTTCTGTTCTGAATGCCCCTTTATCTAATCTCCATTTGTGACCCCTGGTCCTTGTTTCTTTTTCAGGTCAAAATGTCCCCTGGGTCGACATTGTCTATACCTTTTAGGATTTTGAATGTTTGAATCAGATCGCCGGTAGTCTTCTTTGTTCAAGACTGTATAGATTCAATTCTTTTAGCCTGTCTGCATACGACATGCCTTTTAAACCAGGGGTAATTCTGGTTGCTCTTCTTTGCACTCTTTCTAGAGCAGCAATATCCTTTTTGTAACGAGGTGACCAGAACTGAACACATATTAACTACTTTTAACTACTATTACCCTACAGTATCTGCACTCTGTAAGGAGTTATAAGCTAGTTTTGCATTTGACCTTAAGGAGAGGTCAAAGGTCACAGTGAAGGTCATTTTGAATAGCGCACGTATGGGTTCATTTGTGTATTCTATAGTTAATATGTGCAAATATGTGCAATTTGACCATAGCTGGAACTTGATTGGCTCATGGTGGCCATGTTTTTTATGTAGCGACTTGCTTTGCACAAACTTGATAGACAACCTTGCCAGGATATGTATGCAAAAGAGAAAAAGACGTTTGAATATTTTTGACAAATCCAATATGGCCGCTGAACCATGTGACCAATCGACCTCTTGAACAACAGTAAATGTATGACATGAGGGAAGTCTGTTGCACCAAGTTTCACATCTCTGCAATAAGCGGTTTTGGAGAAGAAGATTTTTTTTAATTGTCCAAAATTCTCAAAAAACTAATATGGCCGTGTGATAGAGAGAGAAAGGGTGGATGCTGTAAATCTCCCTCCCAACCAGAAAGGGCGCTGTGTAAGGGGAAGGTATGCTGCCTCCTAGATGTGCCGCTGGTGGAAGCCGGAAGGTAACCATATTAGGAGGGGCGTGTAGCTGCAAGTACTCAGGACGATTCCATTGCAGTCAGCTGCGGGGCAGCCCTCTATTGGAGAAACCATGGTGACGCGTTGATTGCAGGGAGAAGTTTTCTGGGTACAAAGGGGAAGCAGCTACGTCAGTACCTCCCCTTGCACTGAGAAAGTAGAGCAACCGGCCGGAGCTGGTGTTTGTTTTCTGTTTGTATTACGTGTTTTTGTTTGTGTTTTCGTAGAGGAGCAGGAGGACGGGAGCCTGTAGCCGGAGAGCCAGCTTTTACCCCAGAGCACGCCCTCACCACACAGCAAAACACTGCCCAGCGCACGCACCACGATCCCCTGGAGGAATAGAGCACAGTTTACGTGCACAGAGTATTGTGGCTAACGGAGTGTCTTTGCTTACCTTATTGTTTTGCCCCAATACCATCGTTGGTAGCGGGCTTATTATTATTTTCGTTTGTGGATTATCATTGATGAGCTTTCTGATTAATTAAATAAAAGAGGATTATTATTGGGAAACGGCAGCCTGGACATTACATTCTTTCCACTGCACCAATCATCCTTACCACAGGCCGCCAAACCATGTGACCTGACACAACTTCCCATAGGCCTCTACCACAGTACTAAGTTTCGTGAATTTTCGTGCAATGGTGTAGATTTAATGCAACTTTTATTGAAAGTTTTCTCGGCGGAAGGAAAAAATTAATAATAATAATAATAATCCCAGCAATAACAATAGGCTTCCCGCCATTCTGGCTTGGAAGCCTAATAATTACAAATAAATTGATATACTTACCACAACATGCATACCTGCTATAGGTCAAGCTGATTGTTACTCCAGAATTGTGTTTAACATCACTGATCATTTATTTATTTATGTATTGTTTAACGTTATTTAATATTGTTAAATATTCAGTACAAACCAGTTCATTACGAAGTGCAAACTATATACATACCCGTTGAATTTTTTTTCTCAGGCACTCATATGGGTGCCTTTCAAATGAAGCCGGATCAGGGACTCATTTTTAAGATGCTACGGCGCAGAATGATTTTTCAGGGTTTTTTCACTCCACGGTTCGTCTACTTTAAAAAACGAGGCCCTCAGTCACAAGCAACAGCTTCCAAAGCTAAGCAAGCCCCCAAGCTGACACTTAGAGGACATCTGTCAATAGAAATATTGTTCACATCAAAATGTGTGTAAAATATCAGCTCAAACACTGGTGGAGCAGGGCCCACGTTCATGAATATTGGTGGAGCATGGACACCACGGGTCCATATAACTCACCACCTATGCATGACCATATGGTAGATACCCCCACACACACACACACACAACAGGAACGTTCTTATTTTCAATCGCACAAAACATGTATAGAAACATCTTTGTTTGTTTTAAGAATCTGAGTTTTTAAAATTCTAAACTGTTGCATCCCTAAATTTAAACACGGGGCAGATCAGCCATGGAGAAAGATCAGCCATGGAGAGAGATCAGCCATGGAGAGAGATCAGCCATGGAAAGAGATCAGCCATGGAGAGAGATAAGCCATGGAGAGGAGATAAGCCATGGAGAGATATCAGCCATGAGAGAGATCAGCCATGGAGAGAGATCAGCCATGGAGAGATCAGCCATGGAGAGAGATCAGCCATGGAGAGATCAGCCATGGAGAGAGATCAGCCATGGAGAGAGATCAGCCATGGAGAGGAGATAAGCCATGGAGAGGAGATCAGCCATGGAGAGAGATCAGCCATGGAGAGAGATCAGCCATGGAGAGATCAGCCATGGAGAGAGATCAGCCATGGAGAGATCAGCCATGGAGAGAGATCAGCCATGGAGAGAGATCAGCCATGGAGAGGAGATAAGCCATAGAGAGAGATCAGCCATGGAGAGGATATCAGCCATAGAGAGAGATCAGCCATGGAGAGAGATCAGCCATGGAGAGATCAGCCATGGAGAGAGATCAGCCATGGAGAGAGATCAGCCATGGAGAGGAGATCAGCCATGGAGTGGAGATCAGCCATGGAGAGGAGATAAGCCATAGAGAGAGATCAGCCATGGAGAGGATATCAGCCATAGAGAGAGATCAGCCATGGAGAGAGATCAGCCATGGAGAGATCAGCCATGGAGAGAGATCAGCCATGGAGAGAGATCAGCCATGGAGAGATATCAGCCATGAAGAGGAGATCAGCCATGGAGAGAGATCAGCCATGGAGAGAGATCAGCCATGGAGAGGAGATCAGCCATGAAGAGGAGATCTGCCATGGAGATGTCGGCCATGTAAAGAGATCAGCCATGGAGAGGTCTGTCATGCAGAGAGATATCTGCCATGGAGAGGTCTGTCATGCAGAGAGGATATCTGCCATGGAGAGGTCTGTCATGCAGAGAGGATATCTGCCATGGAGAGGTCTGTCATGCAGAGAGGATATCTGCCATGGAGAGGTCTGCCATGCAGAGAGGATATCTGCCATGGAGAGGTCTGCCATGCAGAGAGGATATCTGCCATGGAGAGGTCTGCCATGCAGAGAGGATATCTGCCATGGAGAGGTCTGTCATGCAGAGAGGATATCTGCCATGGAGAGGTCTGTCATGCAGAGAGGATATCTGCCATGGAGAGGTCTGTCATGCAGAGAGGATATCTGCCATGGAGAGGTCTGTCATGCAGAGAGGATATCTGCCATGGAGAGGTCTGTCATGCAGAGAGGAACTCTGCATTGGCTGCTGATTCGGGGGGGGGGGAAGACATGGGGGAAGATCTACCATGTGACATCATAACTGTGACAGTTAACCAGGTAATAAAAAGAAAACACGGCAATATTTAAACATATCTATGTAGCAGCGCCACAGCACAGTTGCACAGTTACTATCATTAACTAGGAACAAAGGGAGCTTTCATAACCTCTGAATTTGCATAACAGATTTTTTTTTTTTAATCTCTTTATCATTCCAATAACTGGTTATTTATTACAGTTTCTCCACCCTGGATATTTGGCATGTTTAATACTACTGTGTGCCTTCAAAATTTGCATAATAATGATATTTGATTATTATCTACTTCTATGTGTTCGTATTAATAAACCTCTGAATTTGCATACTACAGTATTGCATTTTTAATCTCTGTATTATCCTATAATAGGTGTGTGAGGGTGAAATGCTGTTGTTATTGTGCTTGTCGTTGTTGTGTTTATTGTTATTGTTATTCTATGGTGATAGAGTCGTGTTTTATGTATTGTGTATGCTGTTCAGCCAGTGTATTTGATATATGACAGTATATTGCTTTGTTTAGATTAGGGAGCTGTTGTTTAGATTAGGGAGAAGTGTTTGTTTTAGACATGTGTTCAGTAATCTTCCAAGAAAAGGGGCAATGCTAATGTTCAGTCTTTACTGGTAAAGTGAGAAACTGGAGAATAATAATGCTAACGAGTAAACAAAGACGGTATTTATGCAAGTTAAACAAAAACATGTAAAGGAGAAGAAACATGTTTATTGTACAATATATGAATGTTTATTGTAAAAAGTATGAATGGAATGAATGTTAAATACAAATCGAGTTTATTTTTGAATACAATCATTCCAGGTGTAAGTGTTTATTGAGTAATTGATCCTGTTAGGAGTAGGCAAGGCTGAGGATTATTTAATGCCGTGTCTTTCCTGTGCATTGTGTCAGTCGTGATCTTGTCTTTGTGAGCGTCAGTCTGTGACAGGGTGGCGCAAGGGATGAGGCCCAGACTGCAGTTCAAACAAAAGAATTTTATTAAATAAAAGACACACAATAAACAGGCATGAGGGCCAAACAAAAAGGTTCTTAAACACAAACAATAAACACAAAGTAAAACTTACAGAAATAAGGCTTCCAGGCTGAGCTATGTCTTCACTGGAATGCAAAAATTAAAAAAACAGCATACAAAGAAAAACCCAGCAAGCACCACAAAATACCAGCTTCCTTTCCTTAATGAGGAGCTGAGGCCTCTTGTATGTCAGGTGGCTGGGTGCTGATTGATTGTTAATTACACCAATCAACCCCAGTCACCTGACACAATAAACCTGGGCAGGGAGGGGAATTTAACCCCATCCCTGCCAATATTTACAAGGGCAGAGCCCTGCTCTGCCACACAGTCATTTTGTGTTCAACCTGGTAGTTCTGTGAAGTATCCTATATTGTTGCCTGTGAACACTACCAAGTTGCTGTTTCCTGCATTCCAAACAACCTCCTGAGTTGATAAATGTGATTGTGGGTGGAGTAAGCTCGGACAGTCTCCCCATTACAAGATGGCACAGTGGGTAAATGTTTATGCACTAGACCAGCCTTTCACCTTACTCTGGAGGTCTGGGTTCCAATTGGGAGGGCTAGGTGGTTAATGGTATGTGTTCTCTTTGTTGTCCCCTCAGATCTCCCTGTTTGTTGGAATCTCCCTGTTATAAATCAATAACCGGACTGGCGCTCGGTAAACATGTGGACTCTCCAGATGGACTCTGATATTTTGAGTTTTTCACCATTTCACAGAAATCATGTGACTTCTTTCCAATGGGGTTGTTTGCCAGTCCAAAAAGTTAGAGCAAATGTTTGTTTTTCTAATGACCCTTAAGTATAAAAAAACAAAACAGAAATGTGGAATTACAAGTGTGTTCTTTCCCTGATGATGTCAATTGAACCGGCATGTCAGTGTTATGATGCACTCAATAACGTGCTAAAGAAGTCCTCAGCAGGTGACATCACAATCGGACAAGCGGCTCAACTTATAAGGTTCGACATACTTTTATAGAAGAGGGGGAAATCTACCCATCTACCTAACTGACAAAACCATCAGGATTGCGAGGTTTGCCTCAATATCTATTGATGTGGCTCAATCTGGCAGGCCTTGAGCTGCTAGGTCACTCATTAACACTCAAATCAATATAGAGAGAGGGTCAGGGAGAGGGGAAGGAGAGGAGGAGGGAGGAGCGAGGCTCTTAAAAGCAGAGTGCCAGGCGACTGGGTCATTCTAGCCTGTGTGTCCGTGTGTCTGTCTGACAGTCGTCATGGAGACTCCAGTCAGCCTGCTGCTCCTGTGCTCCTGCCTGGCCGCAGTCCTCGGAGAGCAAGCGTGAGTAAACGGTTCTTAATTAAAGTAACGAGGGAAACTGAACTCAAGTGATGACAGAAATGACTAAAGGTAAGACTGTGTGGGTCTGTAGCATATATCTATATCCTGGCGTGTTTATAGCAGGGTGTCCAAAGCTGGCTCTTCCACTCCTGGTCTTTGTTCCAACCCTGTTCTAAATCGTTTAATTGAACCAATGAAACCTCCATCCAGACCCTGAAGTAGTGAATTAAACTATTACCTGTTACACCTGGAGTGGAATGAACCTCCAGGACTGTGATTGGACATACCTGGTTTATAGTATATTTATATTTATTTATATTCATATACAGTATATATATATATACAGTATATATTGTAATGGATGTAGCAGGACAGGGGCCTGCAAAATATAAAAGTTTTGTTTTTGTGTTTTGGTGGTGGTTGGCAGGGACGGGGTTAATTCCTCTCCCTGCCAAAAACATGTGAGAATGTGGCTGTTCCCAAACAGGGTAATTGGTGCTGATTGGGAACAGCCACAAACTATAAAAGAGAGCATTCAGCGCCATTAAAGGGAGATCACCAGGGAGCTGGTATGTGAAATGTTTGGTTGTTTAAAGAAAGCGAAGGTAATCTGTTTGTGAAGTGTTTTGTTGGAGTTATATGTCAGGTAAACAGCTTACCTGCCCTGCACGTTAGACAGGAACCTGCATATCTGTGTAGTGAGAGCTCTACGTTTGAACTAGGTTTCTGTTTTGTTTGCCCACATTCTCCACCACATGTAACGTAGCCTCTCTGTTATCGGCTTGTTTGCCCTTTAAAAACATAGACCCAAACACAGAACTGCACAATAAAGCATTTTAATGCACTTTTATTACCAAACAAAAATGAACAAACAAAACAGATAAAAAGTAGGAACCTTAAAATGAGCAAAACTGATTTTAACCACTTGTAGCAGGACGGTAGTAAGCCCTGCTGTTTAAATGTATTTGTTTATTTTTAGAACAGGGTTTCCACCTCCGCCCCTGTGTTATTTTGTATTTGTTGTATTATTATTATTATTATTGTCGTTATGATTTAGTTGTATTTATATGACGGTGAAGCTCCGGGTGTTTTGTTGTTTTATTTATTTAGAAAGGTATTTAAATGATGGTGTAGCCTCATTGTTTGTATTTGTTTAGTAGCGAGGATGGGAAGCCCCATCCACAGTAATTTAGAAAACTCGTGCAGATTGTGGCCGAGGGGTAATAGAATAATTGCCAGCTAGTTAAACCCCTCAGCCACGATATATAAACCGGCAGCTCTCTGCACTCAGGGTGGGTGTATGAGGAGCGAGAGTAGAGAGCGAGGAGAGAGAAAAACTTAAAACTTAAAACATACAGGAACAGTGAAGACTATTGCCTAGCCTGACCTGTGTGGATTTTGTGTTCGAGATTTGTTTTGTTTCCACCTTTTATTTTGCTCTGTGAGCACAGTTTCCTTTGTTTAAACCTTTGATTTATTTTGTATTTAAATAAAGCGGCGACCAGCCGCATCTTTCTTTGAAACTGCAGTGCCTGGTGTCAGTGTTTTAGTTCCTGCTTCTGCCCTGACGTCACCGCCCAGCCAACCTGTGACACCATCATTAAGAAACTTGTATGCTAATATATGTTTTGGAACCCTGTGTCCCCAATCGCGCTCTGATCACTGGATGCTGGCCTATTATTCAGAGAAAACTTCAGGTGGTAGATCTTTTAGTTATATGGCACCCTAAATTATGGAACAACGCTCCTATCACAATTAGAGAAGCCCCTTCAGTCAATGTCTTCAAGTCTAGACTAAAACCCATTTCTATAGCCTGGCATTTTCATCCAGATGAGCTGAGATCCTCTTGCCCACATATTGTTTCCACTGCTTTTATTCATTTTATTTTATTTATTTTTATCTAGATTAAAATCATATTTTTATAATACAGCTTATATATCCTGTTTTGTTTTTATTCTGTTCTTTTTAATGCTTACTGTTGTTCAGTAATATGGATTGTTTTTGCCTTTGTAAAGCGCTTTGTGGCGACCTGTTGCAAAAGGCTATATAAAAATACAATTGAATTGAATATTCAATACATTGGGTCTTGTAAATTTGACTTGTTCGTCGTGAATTGTTTTTTCTTTTAAGAGAAATTGGTTGCCTGTTTCCAGTTTAAGTTTGCAAAAAATAAATGTATTAATTAATTAATTTAGCATTTGCTTTACATTCTACTACAAAACTTATGACTAACAATTGATTGGACCTGTACCAAAATCTCACAGTGTACCACTTTCTGACCTTACACGGGTCAGGGTTTGGTACGCTACCACATTCTGACGATGTACCATTTTCTGGCCCTATAGTGGTAATTCAATTAAATGTAATGAATATCTCTATCTATAAAAAGTAAATGAATGAAATATTCTTTCATTAGTGTATCTTAAATGCAATGAACATATTTGTAAATATATATCGCTAAAATCTTTATTGATGTATATGAAGTATTTCATTGCATTGAACTTGTTACTTCATTCCAGTAGTCTTAAGATATGTGTGACAATGCTATAATCACCACCCTGAAATAACTGTGTGGAGATGAAATCCTTGAGGGTGTCATCCACAGCTGCAACGTAATCCTTCATGCATTTAACAAAATACGTTTTGGCTCCAATGTGTAATTCAGAACACGTTTAGCTGTCTTTATGAAATTCAAACCTAAATATTACAAAATATATTTAGCCTTTTGAGAACGTAACGCAGGAACAACAATGTATTGCATTGTGATACACCTGTGTAATATCCGACCACCTATTCTGTGAATTCAAGGAATGTCCTGAGCAGATTCAATACTGCTGGATTAACGATCTTGCTGGAGTTGTTGGCAGCTTGCATTCTATCTCACAGTTCAATGTTTCAATACTGCTAGATTAACGATCTTGCTGGAGTTGTTGGCAGCTTGCTATCTATCTCACAGTTCAGTGTTTCAATACTGCTGGATTAACGATCTTGATGGAGTTGTTGTGTGTGCGTGTGTGTGTGTGTGAGAGTGTGTGTGTGTGCGTGTGTGAGTGTGTGTGTGTGTGTGTGTGTGTGTGTGTGTGTGTGTGTGAGTGTGTGTGTGTGTGTGTGTGTGTGTGTGTGTGTGTGTGTGTGTGTGTGTGTGTGTGTGTGTGTGTGTGTGTGTGTGTGTGTGTGTGTGTGTGTGTGTGTGTGTGTGTGTGTGTGTGTGTGTGTGTGTGTGTGTGTGTGTGTGTGTGTGTGTGTGTGTGTGTGTGTGTGTGTGTGTGTGTGTGTGTGTGTGTGTGTGTGTGTGTGTGTGTGTGTGTGTGTGTGTGTGTGTGTGTGTGTGTGTGTGTGTGTGTGTGTGTGTGTGTGTGTGTGTGTGTGTGTGTGTGTGTGTGTGTGTGTGTGTGTGTGTGTGTGTGTGTGTGTGTGTGTGTGTGTGTGTGTGTGTGTGTGTGTGTGTGTGTGTGTGTGTGTGTGTGTGTGTGTGTGTGTGTGTGTGTGTGTGTGTGTGTGTGTGTGTGTGTGTGTGTGTGTGTGTGTGTGTGTGTGTGTGTGTGTGTGTGTGTGTGTGTGTGTGTGTGTGTGTGTGTGTGTGTGTGTGTGTGTGTGTGTGTGTGTGTGTGTGTGTGTGTGTGTGTGTGTGTGTGTGTGTGTGTGTGTGTGTGTGTGTGTGTGTGTGTGTGTGTGTGTGTGTGTGTGTGTGTGTGTGTGTGTGTGTGTGTGTGTGTGTGTGTGTGTGTGTGTGTGTGTGTGTGTGTGTGTGTGTGTGTGTGTGTGTGTGTGTGTGTGTGTGTGTGTGTGTGTGTGTGTGTGTGTGTGTGTGTGTGTGTGTGTGTGTGTGTGTGTGTGTGTGTGTGTGTGTGTGTGTGTGTGTGTGTGTGTGTGTGTGTGTGTGTGTGTGTGTGTGTGTGTGTGTGTGTGTGTGTGTGTGTGTGTGTGTGTGTGTGTGTGTGTGTGTGTGTGTGTGTGTGTGTGTGTGTGTGTGTGTGTGTGTGTGTGTGTGTGTGTGTGTGTGTGTGTGTGTGTGTGTGTGTGTGTGTGTGTGTGTGTGTGTGTGTGTGTGTGTGTGTGTGTGTGTGTGTGTGTGTGTGTGTGTGTGTGTGTGTGTGTGTGTGTGTGTGTGTGTGTGTGTGTGTGTGTGTGTGTGTGTGTGTGTGTGTGTGTGTGTGTGTGTGTGTGTGTGTGTGTGTGTGTGTGTGTGTGTGTGTGTGTGTGTGTGTGTGTGTGTGTGTGTGTGTGTGTGTGTGTGTGTGTGTGTGTGTGTGTGTGTGTGTGTGTGTGTGTGTGTGTGTGTGTGTGTGTGTGTGTGTGTGTGTGTGTGTGTGTGTGTGTGTGTGTGTGTGTGGAGAACAGCACCTGCGAACAACATTGTAGAGAATGAGATCTGGTGCGATTGGGAACAAATAATTCCCGGTGTAATATAATCCATCAGACTGGGTCATATTTTGCAATTTATATATATATAACAGTACTAGAATTGACAGGCCTCTACACTTCCACTGAGGATGAGGCTGGCCTGCACTATTATACTGGGGAGAGATTTCTGCACCTCCTTCTTTTCCCCAAAAATATTTTTACTTTTTCTTAATCCCCTTTCATCAAGAACACCCCCCTCTGCCTCTCTCTCTCAGTTTCTTTATCGCTGCTCCCAGTGTGGTCCATGTTGGGGTGGATGAGTGGATCGGGTGCAGCTGCAGAGGGCTACCCCAAGACCTCTGTGCGGCTCTACTTGAAGACGAGATCACAAAGACCCGATGCTCCCAGCCTGTGAACGTGGAAGTGGGGGCAGTGATGATAACATCCAGACCCGAGTCGCACTGAAGGTACTGCACACTCTCCATGGGGTTCAATGGGTCCCGCCAGCACTGCCCTGCGCACAGTACAGCACAGCGAGGCTCTGCCCAGCACACAGCAGGCAATGCCAGGGCACTAGATTACAACTTTAAATAAACACCATGTTGGGTAGCTGCTCTAGTTCTATACAGGTTTTACAGTGTGGTTTCTGGTTCTTCACAGTTAGACACAGAAAAAGTGAGAGATCTGGCAATATATAAGGATGAGGTTCCGTATCTCTTGCTTGTGGCTGAAATGGGCAATCAGAGAAAAATTGTGAGAGTTCTCCTGTCGAAGAAAATGGGCTACATCTTCATTCAAACCGATCAACCCATCTATACTCCCAGTGACAAAGGTAACTGACACGAAATCGACCAGCTTTGAAACCCTATACAAGGCTTGAAACTCAGCACTAGCCCTGCTGTACCTAGACCTGGGTTTCAGAACTACTTTCAATTAAGTATTCAGTATTACTGAAATGACCAGAAGCCAGGAGTTTGCTGTTAAATGAATTGTTCATCCCTTATAGTTACAACTCCTATTAGTAACCCTGCAGACTCACAGGTGTGATGTATTCATGTTTTGATGAGAATCAGTTCATTCACAGCAGATTTACCAGGGGCTGATTGTTCAAATTCCTATTAGTAACCCTGCAGACTCACAGGTGTGTCGTATTGATGCTCTGATGAGATTCAGTTCATTCAGTTCAGATTTACCAGGGGGCTGATTGTTCAAACTCCTGGTACCTCCCTGGTCATTCCAATGACATGCCTGGACAAGGGAGCTCTGAAACCCAGACTCGAATTACATGGTAACTGCAGTTTAAGCTCTAGACTAGACTGTACTAGAATTACATTGTAACTGCATTTTAAGATCATTAAATTTGTCTGGACTAGAATTACATTATAACTGCTGTTTTACTGTAGTAGAATTACTTTGTAATTGCAATTTAAGATCTCTAGATTAGACTCAACTAGAATTAAAGTGTAACTACACTTTACTACAGTTGCATAGAGTTTTATCTGTAGTCTTCATAGTTGTATGCTTCTATACTAACTTGGGTGTCTTTGTCTAGTTCAATTCAGAGTCTTCACTTTGGACCACACAATGAAACCAACAGAGAAATCAGTTTCCGTATCTGTGTTTGTAAGTATTTTTTGTAAATCGTTATTAAACATCTATCTGTTCTGTCCTGCTTGTAGACACAGTCTCTCCTGTAGGGGGCAGTGTAAAGCAGTTTAAACCCTGCCCTGGGTCTCTCAGCTCCTGTCTAACTGGGATCTCTGTACACTACACACCCTGCTTGTAAAGACACAGTCTCTCCTGCAGTTTAAACCCTGCCCTGGGTCTCTCAGCTCCTGTCTAACTGGGATCTCTGTACACTACACACCCTGCTTGTAAAGACACAGTCTCTCCTGCAGTTTAAACCCTGCCCTGGGTCTCTCAGCTCCTGTCTAACTGGGATCTCTGTATACTACACACCCTGCTTGAAAAGACACAGTCTCTCCTGCAGTTTAAACCCTGCCCTGAGTCTCTTTTGTAAGCTGTGTTGTTGTTGCTTTTTCCTGCAGAACTCTTTGGGTAACCGTGTTTTCCATAAGGATATGAGGTCTGTGGCTGGTGTTGTTAGTCAGCACATGATGATACCAGATGTGACAGAGTAAGTGACGTCGAACTGACTGAAACTGACAGAACAAACTGAAACTAACAGAACTAACTGACAGAACTAACTGAAACTAACAGAACTAACTGAAACTAACAGAACTAACTGACAAAACTAACTGAAACTAACTGAAGTAAATGAAACTAACTGAAACTAACTGAAACTAAATGAAACTAACTGAACTAAATGAAACTAACTGAAACTAACTGAAGTAACTGAAACTAGCTGAAACTAACTGAACTAAATTAAACTAATAGAAGTAACCAAACTAATTGAACTAACTGAAGTAACTAAAGTAACTGAATCAGCACAGTTCTGTCTATCATGTGATCAGTGTATCATCACACCCTGGAATCAGCACAGCTTCTCTCTATCATGTGATCAGTGTATTGTTACACCCTGGAATCAGCACAGCTTCTCTCTATCATGTGATCAGTGTATCATCACACCCTGGAATCAGCACAGCTTCTCTCTATCATGTGATCAGTGTATTGTTACACCCTGGAATCAGCACAGCTTCTCTCTATCATGTGATCAGTGTATCATCACACCCTGGAATCAGCACAGTTCTGTCTATCATGTGATCAGTGTATCATCACACCCTGGAATCAGCACAGCTTCTCTTTATCATGAGATCAGTGTATCATCACACCCTGGAATCAGCACAGCTTCTCTCTATCATGTGATCAGTGTATCATCACACCTTGTAATCAGCACAGCTTCTCTCTATCATGTAATCAGTGTATCATTACACCCTGGAATCAGCACAGCTTCTCGTTATCATGTGATCAGTGTATCACACCCTGGAATCAGCACAGCTTCTCTCTATCATGTGATCAGTGTATCACACCCTGGAATCAGCACAGCTTCTCTCTATCATGTGATCAGTGTATTGTTACACCCTGGAATCAGCACAGCTTCTCTCTATCATGTGATCAGTGTATCATCACACCCTGGAATCAGCACAGCTTCTCTCTATCATGTGATCAGTGTATTGTTACACCCTGGAATCAGCACAGCTTCTCTCTATCATGTGATCAGTGTATCATCACACCCTGGAATCAGCACAGTTCTGTCTATCATGTGATCAGTGTATCATCACACCCTGGAATCAGCACAGCTTCTCTTTATCATGAGATCAGTGTATCATCACACCCTGGAATCAGCACAGCTTCTCTCTATCATGTGATCAGTGTATCATCACACCTTGTAATCAGCACAGCTTCTCTCTATCATGTAATCAGTGTATCATTACACCCTGGAATCAGCACAGCTTCTCTTATCATGTGATCAGTGTATCACACCCTGGAATCAGCACAGCTTCTCTCTATCATGTGATCAGTGTATCACACCCTGGAATCAGCACAGCTTCTCTCTATCATGTGATCAGTGTATCATCACACCCTGGAATCAGCACAGTTCTGTCTATCATGTGATCAGTGTATCATCACACCCTGGAATCAGCACAGCTTCTCTCTATCATGTGATCAGTGTATCATCACACCCTGGAATCAGCACAGCTTCTCTCTATCATGTGATCAGTGTATCATCACACCCTGGAATCAGCACAGCTTCTCTCTATCATGTGATCAGTGTATCACACCCTGGAATCAGCACAGCTTCTTCCTATCATGTGATCAGTGTATCACACCCTGGAATCAGCACAGCTTCTCTCTATCATGTGATCAGTGTATCATCACACCCTGGAATCAGCACAGCTTCTCTCTATCATGTGATCAGTGTATCATTACACCCTGCTCTCCACAGGCTCAAGTCTTTAATTCTCTGATTCCTGTTGGGATTTGAAATCTCTCTAAGCAACAGTCTGGGCTGTGTTGTGTAAATTATTCAAGTCTAAATAATATAGCCTACACCCCTGTGGCCTCAATAGAGCTGCATATTTCCAGCAAAACAAACTGATCCAAAGTAGCGCTGGCTCTGGCTTCTATAGAGACACTCTTGCTGGTTATCCTGTGCTGCGTGTCTTTATATCAGTAAGCAGCAGCGCCATCTAGAGTACAGCAGGGGTGCTTAAAACTGAAATGGAAAATGATCTTCAAAGTGAATGCAAACAAGACGATGTTGAAGACATGAGTAAAGCTGAGTGTCTCTGTGTGTGTGTGTGTGTGTGTGTGTGTGTGTGTGTGTGTGTGTGTGTGTGTGTGTGTGTGTGTGTGTGTGTGTGTGTGTGTGTGTGTGTGTGTGTGTGTGTGTGTGTGTGTGTGTGTGTGTGTGTGTGTGTGTGTGTGTGTGTGTGTGTGTGTGTGTGTGTGTGTGTGTGTGTGTGTGTGTGTGTGTGTGTGTGTGTGTGTGTGTGTGTGTGTGTGTGTGTGTGTGTGTGTGTGTGTGTGTGTGTGTGTGTGTGTGTGTGTGTGTGTGTGTGTGTGTGTGTGTGTGTGTGTGTGTGTGTGTGTGTGTGTGTGTGTGTGTGTGTGTGTGTGTGTGTGTGTGTGTGTGTGTGTGTGTGTGTGTGTGTGTGTGTGTGTGTGTGTCCCTGTGTTTAGCCCAGGGACCTGGAAGATTGTCGCTCACTACCAAGACGGAGAAAAGACAGCAGAGTCTCAGCACTTTGAAGTGAGGAAGTTTGGTGAGGATCAGAGCTGCTTTAACTAGCAATAACACTGAGACACTGAGACACACATATACACACACTGAGACACACTCACTGAGACACACATTGAGACACACTGAGACACATAGACACACACTGAGACACACTCACTAAGACACACATAGACACACACTGAGACACACTCACTGAGACACACATTGAGACACACTGAGACACTGAGACACATAGACACACATTGAGACACACACTGAGACACACATTGACACACACACTGACTGAGACACACATTGAGACACACACTGAGACACACATTGAGACACACACTGAGACACACATTGAGACACACACTGACTGAGACACACACTGAGACACACCCTGACACACTGAGACACGCCCTGACACACACACACACATTGACAGAAACAGACACTATAACACATACACACTAATACTGAGACACCCTCACACGCTCACACAGAGGTAAAGGCACATACACACAGAGACACACACATGAACGACCATTACAATAAAACACATACTAGCCTCCTATATCCCCGATTAGCCTGGCCAAGCTGTGTGCTTCTGTATGTGAAGTGTTCATTGATCAGGTTTACTGCAAGGTAGTCCTGAAGCTCTTCTCTGCTGTGTGTTGCAGTGCTGCCCAGTTTTGACGTTCAGATCCTGCCTCAGACAATGTATTACCACGTGAAGGAAGAGGAGTTCAGCTTCATGATAAGCGTCACGTGAGTCTCCTCTCTCCTCAGCCTAGCCTTGTCTTTGACTAGCGCTTTGATCCACCCCTGGTTTTACTGTGAGTTTGATGAGATTCAGATTCAAATAGATTCCGTTCTTTCGCCTGTCTTCATAGCTCATTCCTTTAAGCCCTGACATTAGTCACATATTAAAGAGTGAGGCATGTGCACTGATGGCAGTTTAATACAGGTGTGTTGATACTCACACTCCTATTTGGAATTGCCTTTTAGTATTTATTAAATAAATCCATTCATTAATGTGTTCATTTCAAACAAGAAAAGCTGTCCTTCCCTCACCTTTACAATTGCAGTTAATTAAGTAGTGCAGTAAAACGGCAGTGCTTTGGATTAGAGGAAAATCCGCTTCCAATCTGCTTTTACAACACTCAGTGCGGAAGTTCATTAATTGCCATTGATTGGTACACAATTGTAAAGGTGTGGGAAGGACAGCTTCTTACAGGTAAGTAGGAGTATCAGCTGTGATTTCCTGGAGTGGTTTTGCTTGGCTGTGTGTGTTTAGACCGGTCTCTGTTTGTCTCTCAGCTACACGTATGGAGAGAAGGTCAATGGCTCAGCTCACGTCCGCTTTGGCATCATCGACGAAGCCGGAAAGACCACCTTTATGAAAGGACTGGAGCAGAACCAGCAAGTGAGTCTCCACATGTTCAGAAAGATCACAGCTCAGAGAGCAGCAGCTGTGAATTACTGTACACGGTCTTTATTATTTTTACTGTCATCTTATCTTTTAACCATGCTTGCAATCATTCCGAGTGCTTCTTATGAGTGCAATGCCTCAAATACTGTGTGGGTTTTTTAGAAGTCTGTATTGCTTTGGCTATGAGTTTGGGAGCTGATCTTCAGTTCTAGTTGTCTGCCATAGATATATGTAACATAGGCTAGATCAGCCAAAGTGTCTTCCTAGAAGTAAGAGCCAGCGCCGTCTAGAATCACTTTGGATCAAGTTTGTTTTGCTGGCAGTAACCACTAGCTGTGCACTAGATGGTGCTGACGCTTACAAATCTATCCTGTGTTACATATATCTCTGGCAGTCCACTAGAACCGAAGAACTGAACTCACAGTCAAAGCAGCACAGACTGATCAGCACTGCTTCGATTCATAAAATCAGCCCTGAGAAGTGTGTGTCAGAAGCCGTTTTCACTGTGATTTTCAGAACTGAAATCAGTTAAAATTGAAATGTCTCTTGCTGTGCACAGGTGAGGGATGGAGAAGCAAAGTTTAAAATCTCCAGCAGAAACCTGACAGCCAAACTGGGCAAGAGCATGAGCGATCTGGTAGACTTCAGACTCTACATCGCAGTGACTGTCATTGAGACATCCAGTTAGTACCTTCAAAATGCTCTGCATAGGAATCCATCTGACACTGTGAGAGAGGGAGAGGGAGAGAGGAGGGGGAGAGGGAGGATGAGAGAGGGAGAGGAAGAGGAGGAGAGAGAGAGAGAGAGGAAGAGAGGGAGATGGAGAGGAGGAAGAGAGGGGAGAGGGAGAGGGAGAGGGAAAAGGGAGGAAGAGAGAGGGAGAGGAAGAGAGGGAGAGGAGAGGGAGAGGAGGAAGAGAGGGAGAGGGAGAGAGGAGGGGAGAGGGAGGAAGAGAGAGGGAGAGGAAGAGAGGAGGAGGGAGGAAGAGAGAGAAAGGAAGAGAGTGGAGAGTGAGAGTGAGAGGAGGGCAGAGGGAGAGGGGAACTGAGAGGAAGAGAGTGGAGAGAGATGGAGAGGGACATGTAAAGGAAGTGGGAAGAGAGGGAGACAGAGGGGAGAAGGAGGAGGGTGAGGGGAAGGTGATGGGGAGAGAGAGGAGGGTAAGGGTGAGGGGGAGGGTGATGGGGAAGGTGAAGGGGAGAGGGAGGAGGATGAAGGGAGAGAAGGAGCAGGGTGAGGGGAGAGGTAGGAGGGAGAGGCAGGTGTTATACAATCAGTCATCGCCTCTCTTTCGCCTGCCCAGGCGGTGAGTTGCAGGAGGCTGATCTGAAGAGCGTGGTGTTTGTGGACTCTCGCCTCAGAGTGGACTTGACAAAACCAAGAAGTTCCTCATCCCCGAGTGCCGTTCAGAGTGTGGGTGAGTGCAGAGGAGCCGAGGAGCAGTGTGAGGACACATGCGACACAGGGAGATGTGTGAGCTGCAACTACTTTCACTTGTAACCAATCAAAAATAAAACTGATCCAAACATGTTGTTTCTGTGTTTCAGGCGTCTGTCACTTTCGCTGATGGGACCCCAGCGTCAGGTAAGCTTGTTGAAGTCAGCGTCTCAGACTCAGGACAGAATGTTCAGAGAGGGACGTCCACAACCAACCAAGAGGGGAAAGTCGTATTGGACATCAACGTGCCTGGGACTGTCTCCATGCTGGACATCAAGGTGAGACAATCTGCCTCTCGCTTCACGCTGTGCCAGTGCACAAGATTACATACAGACACCATGTTGGGTAGCTGCTGTAGTTCTGTACAGGGTGTTATATAGACACCATGCTGGGTAGCTGCTGTAGTTCTGTACAGGGTGTTATAGTGTTATATAGACACCATGCTGGGTAGCTGCTGTAGTTCTGTACAGGGTGTTATAGTGTTATATAGACACCATGCTGGGTAGCTGCTGTAGTTCTGTACAGGGTGTTATAGTGTTATATAGACACCATGTTGGGTAGCTGCTGTAGTTCTGTACAGGGTGTTATAGTGTTATATAGACACCATGCTGGGTAGCTGCTGTAGTTCTGTACAGGGTGTTATAGTGTTATATAGACACCATGCTGGGTAGCTGCTGTAGTTCTGTACAGGGTGTTATATAGACACCATGCTGGGTAGCTGCTGTAGTTCTGTACAGGGTGTTATATAGACACCATGCTGGGTAGCTGCTGTAGTTCTGTACAGGGTGTTATAGTGTTATATAGACACCATGCTGGGTAGCTGCTGTAGTTCTATACAGGGTGTTATAGTGTTATATTGTGTAACACTAATTGGTTTTGCCCTCTTCCCCAGGCGAGTGTCTCTGACGAAGACGAGACCAGTCAAGCTCAGATGCAGGCCAGTCTTTATAATTCCCAGTCGAAGAGCTACCTGTATATCAGGGTGCAGAGTGCTGTGATTCAGCCAGGAGAAGGGCTCAAATTTGGTTTCAAAGCAAACTCTAACCAGCTTCCCAACTCAGGCTTCTTCTACTACATGGTGAGTGAATGTGTCATGTGCAAACCTGTATCTGAACTGGGAATCCATGTCAAGTGAGTGAATGTGCTGTGTCTCTGTGTCCCTCTCTGTCTCTCCCTCTGTATTAATGCCTGTGTCTCTGTCTCTCCCTCTGTATTAATGCCTGTGTCTCTGTGTCTCTCTCTGTAGTAATGCCTGTGTCTCTTTGTCTCTGTGTCTCTCTCTGTAATAATGCCTGTGTCTCTTTTTCTCTGTGTCTCTCTCTGTATTAATGCCTGTGTCTCTGTGTCTCTCTCTGTAGTAATGCCTGTGTGCCTTTGTCTCTGTGTCTCTCTCTGTAGTAATGCCTGTGTCTCTTTGTCTCTGTGTCTCTCTCTGTATTTATGGCTGTGTCTCTGTGTCTCTCTCTGTAGTAATGCCTGTGTCTCTGTGTCTCTGTGTCTCTCTGTATTAATGCCCGTCTCTATGTCCCTGTGTCCCTGTTTCTCTCTCTCAGCTGGTCAGCAGGGGACAGATCTCTCGGCTGGGTAAGCTCCAGCTCTCCCATTTAGCTGAGGTCAGTGAGACTGTGACCCCTGACCTCATTCCCTCGTTCCGGATCGTTGGGTTTTACTTCACAGCCAATCACGAGCTGGTGGCGGACTCTGTGTGGGTGGATGTGCAGGACACCTGCGAGGGGATGGTGAGTCGGGCTTCACGGCCTGTGCGGGGGTGTCAGTATGCATCTGTCCAGAGAACCACTTGTCTGATTGTGATTAAACTTGGTCTCGACCTCCTTTAGAACAAGTTACTGAGGATTAGAATCTGGAGGTGTATGGAGGCTGTCTGTGTCTGTCAGTCACATTTTTCCATTTACACACTGTCAGAGTGACCTGTTCTTTCAAATGTATGATACTGACCAATCACTCTCTCTCTTTCCCTCTTTCTCTCTCTCCATTTCATCTTCTCTCCCTCTCACCCCCTCTCTCCTCCTTCTCTATATCTCCTCTCTCCTCCTCCCTCTCCCTCCCTCTCTCTCTCTCTCTCCCTCTCCTCTCTCTCTCCCCTCTCCTCTCCCTCTCTCTCCTCTCCCTCCTCCCTCCTCTCTCCTCTCTCTCTCCTCTCCTCCTCTCTCCTCTCCCTCCCTCCTCTCCTCCCTCTCTCCTCCTCTCTCCCCTTCTTTATCTCTCCCTCTCTCCCTCTCCCTCTCCCTCCCCTCTCCTTCCCTTCTCTATCTCTCCCTCTCTCCCTCCCACTCACCTCTCTCTCAGCTGGAGGTGAAGCCGGATAGTCCCAAGTACTCCCCCGGAAAAACGATGAAGGTGACCCTGCACACAGGAGCAGACACCCCAAGAGTGGCCTTGCTGGCCGTGGACACTGCCATGTACGCACTGAACAGGGACAGCAGAGTCACCTCCAGGAAGGTGAGACAGGTTCACACGCTGAACAGAGACAGCACAGTCACCTCCAGGAAGGTGAGACAGGTTCACACGCTGAACAGGGACAGCACAGTCACCTCCAGGAAGGTGAGACAGGTTCACACGCTGAACAGGGACAGCACAGTCACCTCCAGGAAGGTGAGACAGGTTCACACGCTGAACAGGGACAGCACAGTCACCTCCAGGAAGGTGAGACAGGTTCACACGCTGAACAGAGACAGCACAGTCACCTCCAGGAAGGTGAGACAGGTTCACATGCTCAACAGGGACAGCACAGTCACCTCCAGAAAGGGAAGACATGTTTACGCACACTGGGAAATGGATTTCGGGGTCGCACTGATCCCAAATCCGTATCTTTTGTCTGTCAGGCGAGAATTATTCAGTTTGCAAAATGAACCTTATATAAAAAAGATATATTTTAAGATGCAACTATGAATGAGGAAATTTTACACTCCAAACAAACACCAAAAACTAGCTCTCGTAACAACAACAGTTTTGTTGCTCCTGTGCATCAGATTAGTAGGCCTGCTGCTGGTATTGCTCAAACCTGAAGTTAATAAAACATGGCTAGGCAATGGTCACCATGCAGCTCCTGACAATGACAATAAGGCACGAAACCTGCAAGCAGATGAGAACTTGAAGCATATATGGGAGCTGCTGTTATCAAGAAACAAAAATGCTATCGGTCTTCCTTAATTATAAGATCCGGTACTTTTTTTTTACAGATGAACCCTGACGTATTTAAATGTGTTTGTGCTCATTCTCATAACAGAGCTCATAAACAAGTGTGTTAAAAAACCAAGCAATAAAACCAGTGCATGAATGACATCTAAAATCAAAATGCAGTCTGCTGTACAGAAGAGAAGATACATCAAATAGTTTCAAATGACACTTTCCTATTTATTTTCACTGTCCCCCTATGATGTCTGCAAGCATTCCGAGTGCTTCTTATTGCAATCACTCAAATACTGTGTTGCTTTTGACTGTGAGCTCAGGAGCTGCTCTTCAGTTCTAGTTGCTGCCACAGACATATATAACCGTTCAATCCAGTGCCATCTAGTGATCAGCCACTTTGGATCAAGTTAGCTTTGCTGGAAATTCACTAGCTGTGCACTAGATGGTGCTGGTGCTTACTAATATAAAGACTGATCTAGCCTGTGTTACATGTGTCTATGGCATGCAACTAGAACTAAAGAACATAAGAACATAAGAAAGTTTACAAACGAAAGGAGGCCATTCAGCCCATCTTGCTCGTTTGGTTGTTAGTAGTTTATTGATCCCAGAATCTCGCCAAGCAGCTTCTTGAAGGATCCCAGGGTGTCGGCTTCAACAACATTACTGGGGAGTTGGTTCCAGACCCTCACAATTCTCTGTGTAAAAAGTGCCTCCTATTTAAAGAGTCATTAACTGTAACACTCTGACCCCTAGTGAATGTGTGCTGTGCTTTACCATGTGATATTTCTTACTGATGTATTTCTTATATCCACTAGGGGCAAAGTGTTGGGGAGGTTAATAACGGTTCCACTCGATGTGCCTGAAGTAGTCTAGACATGATTCTGTGAGCTCTACAGAGGCCACGGGCTTTGCTTAAAACTGTTTAAAAGGCCCCAGGATGTGACGAGTGAACCAGAAAATCATACAAAGTTGAACACATGAACACTCTTTAGCTGCTCTCTCTTATCAATTCTGCTCCTCAGGTTTTCGCTGCTATGAACTCCTATGACATTGGCTGTTCGTTTGGGGAGGGGCCGACAACGTTGGTGTGTTCAACGATGCAGGGCTCAGCTTTATAACCAACCAGGTCACTTCTCAGATGAGAAAAGGTAAACTTGGCCCAGCCTCTTTTTCTAATGTACAGTTTTATGAAAATGTTGCTTAATTGTCCTATTATTTGTGGAAACAGAGTTAGAGAACCATACAAGACACATATAATATGGTATTCAAAAGAAGTTAAAGACTATTTTTCTGCTTATTAGGATATTTACAGTCATTCTGAGGGGTTCTGGGTTCTGTTGCTCCTCCAGTATTGGATTCTTATCATTTTCTCTAAATCAGCCGTTACCCGCTTTGAACTTGCCTGGAGATTCCTATGTGCCAGGCACTGAACAGCATTCCTCCTTCTATTCAAATCATGTGATAGTGTGACTTAATCTAGCTCCTCCTCTATGTGTATACAGACAGAGAGAGTGGGTGGGCTGGCAGAACTTAAAAGTCACACTGTCACACTGGCACTTAGGACTCTGAGGGGACATTAATTATGGTTGCACATCCTCCATTTGTTTGGTGCACCTGTAAATAATGCAGAGGCAGAAGCAGCCCTAGAGAATGATACAGAGCACACACAACACTGTATTAAACACAGTAGAGAATGATACAGAACACACACAACACTGTATTAAACACTGTAGAGAATGATACAGAACACACACAACACTGTATTAAACACAGTAGAGAATGATACAGAGCACACACAACACTGTATTAAACACAGTAGAGAATGATACAGAACACACACAACACTGTGTTAAACACAGTAGAGAATGATACAGAGCACACACAACACTGTGTTAAAGAGGGAGGCAGGTAATATGAGGAGAGTGTGGGTGGTATTATGCAGCCCCTGTAAGATCTCAATGCTGGTGCTCTTTTGCTCTGATTTCTTCCAGGTTTTGCCTGTGACACTGGATTTAGAAGACAGACCCGATCGCTGGACATACAGGCTAAGATTGTGTCCAAAGGTACTTCTGCAATGCACTCTCCACCTCACGATCTCTCACTCACACTCTTCCCTTCGTCTCTCTCTACACTCTCTCCTCCCTCTCTCTCACACACTCTCCCTCCCCCTCTCATCTCCCATCCCCTCTCTCTCACACTCTCCCCCCTCTCACACACCCTCTCCCACACTCCTCCCACTCTCCCTCCTCTCTCACACACTCTCCCTCCACCCTCTCTCCCACACTCCCTCCCTCCCTCACTCACACTCCTCCCTCTCTCACACTCTCCCTCCCTCCCTCTCTCTCACACACTCTACCTCTCTCTCACCTCCCCCACTCTCTCTCTCACCTCCCTCCTCTCTCACACACCTCCCTCCCCTCACTCTCACACCCTCCTCCCTCTCTCACCCTCTCCCTCTCTCCTCCCCCTCTCACTCACACCTCCCTCCCCTCTCTCACACTCCCTCCCCCTCACTCTCCCTCCCCCCTCTCTCTCACACTCCTCACCCTCACCTCCCTCCCCTCTCTCTCACACTCTCCCTCCCCTCTCTCTCTCTCTACACTCTCTCCCTCCCTCCCTCTCCCTCCCTCCTCTCCTCACTCACCTCCCTCCCTCTCTCTCACACTCCCCACCCTCACTCTCCCTCCCCTCCCCTCTCCTCACACCTCCCTCCCCCTCTCTCTCCTCACACACCTCCCTCCCTCTCTCTCTCACTACTCCCCTCCCTCTCTCTCTACTCTCCCTCACCTCTCTCTCTCTCTCACTCTCCTCTCTCTCACTCTCACCTCCCTCCCTCTCTCTCTCACACCTCTCCTCCCTCTCTCTCACACTCTCCCTCCCTCTCTCTCTCTCACTCCCTCCCCCTCTCTCTCACTCTCTCCCTCTCACTCACTCTCCACTCTCCCTCCCTCTCTCTCTCTCTCTCTCTCACCACTCTCCCTCCCTCTCTCTCCCTCCTACACCTCTCTCCTCCCTCTCTCTCTCTCTCACACTCTCCTCTCCCTCCCTCTCTCTCTCACTCTCCCTCTCCTCTCTCTCACACTCTCCCTCTCTCTCACTCTCTCTCCCTCTCCCTCTCTCTCTACACACTCTCCCTCCTCTCTCTCTCTCCCTCTCTCCCTCACCCTCCCTCCTCTCTCTCTCTCACACTCTCCCTCCCCTCCCTCTCACTCTCTCTCTCACCTCTCCCTCTCACTCTCATCCTCTCCCTCTCTACTCTCCACCTCTCCCTCTCTCCTTCCTCACATTACTTCCCTCTCTGCCTCCACTGCTCCACTCTACTCTGCTCACTCTCTCCTTACCATGCTTCTCACTGTGCTCTTATCACACTTTACTGTGCTTTACCATGCTGTCACTGTGCGTTATCACACTTTACTGTGCTCTTACCATGCTGTCACTGTGTCTATCACACTTTGCTGTGCTTTACCATGCTGTCACTGTGCGTTATCACACTTTACTGCGCTTTACCATGCTGTCACTGTGCGTTATCACACATTACTATGCTTTATCACACTTAACTGTGCTTTACCATGCTGTCACTGTGCGTTATCACACTTTACTGTGCTTTACCATGCTGTCACTGTGCGTTATCACACTTTACTGTGCTTTACCATGCTGTCACTGTGCGTTATCACACTTTACTGTGCTTTACCATGCTGTCACTGTGCGTTATCACACATTTCTATGCTTTATCACACTTTACTGTGCTTTACCATGCTGTCACTGTGCGTTATCACACATTACTATGCTTTATCACACTTTACTGTGCTTTACCATGCTGTCACTGTGCGTTATCACACTTTACTGTGCTTTACCATGCTGTCACTGTGCGTTATCACACTTTACTGTGCTTTACCATGCTGTCACTGTGCGTTATCACACTTTACTGTGCTTTACCATGCTGTCACTGTGCGTTATCACACTTTACTGTGCTTTACCATGCTGTCACTGTGCGTTATCACACATTACTATGCTTTATCACACTTAACTGTGCTTTACCATGCTTTCACTGTGCGTTATCACACTTTACTGTGCTTTACCATGCTTTCACTGTGCGTTATCACACTTTACTGTGCTTTACCATGCTGTCACTGTGCGTTATCACACTTTACTGTGCTTTACCATGCTTTCACTGTGCGTTATCACACTTTACTGTGCTTTACCATGCTGTCACTGTGCGTTATCACACATTTCTATGCTTTATCACACTTTACTGTGCTTTACCATGCTGTCACTGTGCGTTATCACACTTTACTGTGTTTTACCATGCTGTCACTGTGCGTTATCACACTTTACTGTGCTTTACCATGCTGTCACTGTGCGTTATCACACTTTACTGTGCTTTACCATGCTGTCACTGTGCGTTATCACATTTTACTGTGCTTTTACTATGGTGCACTTTTATAAGGCTCTCCCCCTCTCTCCACAGTCAACGAGTACACTGATGACAAGCTGAAGCGTTGCTGTAAGGACGGCTTCACACTGCTCCCCATGAAGAGCGCATGTAAGCAGAGAGCCAATCGTGTGAGGAGGAGGCGGAGCCAGCAGTGCAGTCAGGTGTTCCTGGAATGCTGCCTCAAGGGGGAGGAGCTCAGGAAGAAGCAGCGAAACCAGCAGCAGCTGAAAGGCGTGGCTCGCAGTGAGTGACATCACACAATTCCGCATTTTGTTGTTGTTTACATTCTCCAGTAAAATATTAAAGTGATTGTAGCTGAAAAAAACTATTCCATAAATCTTGTTGTGCATTTCCATTTGCTACATATGTCTCAGATGTGCAGTTTTGAAAGCACCACATGAATTGGTGTATGTATTTTCATTGGAATATCTGGTACCTCACTAGGTTAAAGAAAATTCTCCCGTTCCATGCCTTCCTGGCAGGAAATCTGTTACACGTGCACTTCCTCTGTCCCTCAGCTGTGTCCGCTGGGTTACTGGCTGCAGGTCACTCAATGGAGTGGCTAATAAAAGAAGCATTGAAAGGGGGTAGAGACCATTTTAAACACCAGGCGACCCAGGAAGTGCAAACAATATATGAAAGGATGGTTTGCAAACCAGAGATTTCATTAACCTAGTATAGTACCTGATGTTTCAAAATAAAAATCTACATTTTGCTATGGGCTGTGTAGAGCATGTAAGATCGATTGAGTTATTTTGTGAGCTGCTGCTGTAGTTCTATTGAGGGTTTTATAGTGTTATTCCACCAGCATTGCCCTGTCTACAGTATAGGATATTGGGATAGTGACTCTCTCTCTCTCTCTCTCTCTCTCTCTCTCTCTCTCTCTCTCTCTCTCTCTCTCTCTCTCTCTCTCTCTCAGGCACTTTCGAGGAAGAAGAGGATTTCTTGGATGAAAGTTACTCCTCTCCTCGTCAATTCTTCCCTCGCAGCTGGATGTGGGACATAGTGGACACGACCAGGGGCAAAGTGTGAGGCCGCTCTCCATCTCACTCAATTTCAAAGAAGCCTGTCAATTCAAAACCAGAGCTATCAGTGAACGAATCAGTGCTGTAGATTAGCAGTATGTACAGAGCAAGAGAGAGTAAGAATGACATTCACAATTGGATAAGCAGTTCTTGAGCTGTATGTAGTAATGTAATGGACTAGCTTAACCCTTTGAGGTCCATTTGTTCTGCTCCTGCCAGGCTCGTCACGTCCAATTGATTTTACACACACAGTTTAAAAGTCATTTTATTCACAGTAAAGAAGGTTCACAACACACTGCATATCAACATGACACTCAGCACTGCGTCTCCAGCCCCGCCCGCCCGCCCCGCCACGTGCTCGCTGTATTTATCACATACCACTTCTGAGTCGAACGCACTGATTAATCATCTCCTGATCACTCCATTTATCACCAGAATCCAAGTCATTATTTTATTCCTATAACTAGGGTCTACTTAAATCGCGGTAAATTTACGTATTTTTCACGGGTATGTTGCGGAATACAATTAGGATTTCGCGGACCTGTTTAAACATTAAATAAACCTAAGTAGACAGTATTTCAGAACACTATAAAGCTGAAACATAGTGGTACTTGCTTCCTTACTAAAACAGAGTGCTGTCATTTGTTAAAGGCGAGTATGCAGCATCCCCTGCGGTTGACTTGCCCATACATTGAAACTGCACGTCTGCATCCACTGAATTGGTTGGAAGTTAAGGCAAAGCTTTGCCAAGTTATACAGATGTGGAAATCGATTAGAAACAGCCCAAAAACTCGGTTACACAAGGGCATTTGGCATACTTTAATAAAGTCAATGTATGCAGCACGTTCGTTGTCATGTTATTTGTCCGATCCAAAATTTATTTTATTAGTACCGAGTCAAAACAAAGAAAACGGGTCTAAAATTCCAACTGTAAGCAGCAGGTTGAAGCGAGGTGGCTGTGCTGGATCGTTTGATTTAACTTGCAGACAGGAATACTTCTTGTCTGCGCTGACTTTCCAGTTTGGTTTCTGAAAGCTGTTTATTTTACGTTCTGTTCAGCAGCCTCTGAAGTAGCCTTTTGTTTAATGTGTGATTCTGAAGCTAAATAGCGATCGATCGTATTTTCTCCGAATACACATTAAGATATGGAAAACAATTACCTCCATCTGCATGTACAGTTTCTTTGGGGAATATCTTGAAACGATCATCAGCCGAAATATACTTTGCTTTCTCTGTCATCCATTTCTACTATTCTACCTCCAATGCTGAAAACTAGATTTTAGCAACCTAAATCAATGCAGCACCAACTTTGTCCTGCCCCCTCCTGCACAGTACAGGTCACATACAAGCAGTAAAGACGCACTGATAGGCTGATTAAAACGTTGTCATTTGAATAGTAAACAAGAACGTTAACTGCTTTGGAGAATTTCTTTTATAAATGTTACTTGTGGACGTTTTTTATTTGTTTGTGTTTGCTTAAGTGCAATGCACACGGGACGGAGAAGGAATCAAAAAGGGCTATCTGCAGAGGGAAGACACGTAGTTTGCGTCACTTGCGCTGTGCAGCAGTTCATTTAAACGAGTTTTTTCTTCCTCTCTGTACTTGTTTGTATGCATTGGCCCCTAAGAGGTGAATTTCGCAGTGACCCCTCAATTTTACGATGTCCGCGAAATCCGCGAAATCGCGATGTAGGTAGGTCCCTACCTATAACATCTCAAAAAGCTTGGCAAATGTCCCTGAAGTTCTTTGAGCGCTGGATGCAGAAGCAGCTGTCTTGGTTGTCTATGTCTGTGTTGTGTCTATGGTGAAGGGTATGCGTGTTGCTTAGATCCGCCTCCATTTTTTCCAGCTTTTTCCGTGGTCTCGGCATTGAAAGCTTTTCTCGACTTTTTTTCAGAGAATAACCGACAATGGACCTGTGAATGACGATGCCATTTTGATGATGTGGGACAGGGTCCGGCATTCACCAGAAAGGGGATTTATCAATATCTGACCTGGTCTGACACAGGACCGCGAGGAGTTAACTAAATGCTGTCAATATTAGTACTGTTGTACTGGGATTTCTTTACATATACACATGCTCAATATTTCTGCACATCTACTCCATTGTGTTTGGCAATATGTGTAGGATTTGTCATGCCAATGAAAACCATTTGAATTGGAGTTTGAATTTAATTTGAATTTGAGTTTTAGTTTGAATTGGAGTTTGTTTTGAATTGGAGTTTGAATTTAATTTGAATTTGAGTTTTAGTTTGAATTGGAGTTTGTTTTGAATTGGAGTTTGAATTTAATTTGAATTTGAGTTTTAGTTTGAATTTGAGTTTGTTTTGAATTTGATTTGAATTTGAGGTTTATTTGAATTGGAGTTTGAATTTCAATTGGAGTTTTAGTTTGAATTTGAGTTTGATTTGAATTAGAGTTTGAGTTTCATTTGAATTGGAGTTTGAGGAGTTTGAATTTGAGTTTGAGTTTCATTTGAATTGGAGTTTGAGTTTGAAATGGAGTTTGAGTTTGATTTGAGGTTTGAATTGGAGTTTGAGTTTGATTTGGAGTTTGACTTGGAGTTTGAATTTAATTTGAATTAGAGTTTGAGTTTGAATTGGAGTTTGAGTTTGAATTGGAGTTTTAGTTTGAATTGGAGTTTTAGTTTGAATTGGAGTTTGAGTTTGAATTGGAGTTTGATTTGAATTTTTGCATGTCTCTGTGCCTCAGGTTTTACAAGCCTATCCCGGACTCCATCACCACCTGGGAGATCCAAGCCATCAGCTTCTCTCCTACAAAAGGCAAGTCCATCTTAATTCGCAAATCTCTCCTCTGTCTCCTCCTGTCCCTTCTTAGAGTTCCCCATAGTGAAAGCACAGCAAAGTGTAATACAGCACAGTGAAAGCATGGTAACACATAGGTAAGCATTGTAAAGACCAGCATTGCCAAACCATGGTAAACTATAGTCAGTGCGATGTATAACCATAGGCGCCTGACCAATAGGGTAGAGGGGGCACGTGCCCCCACCCCTTTTAAAAGGTTTAAAATGGAAAGGCATTCAGAGGATGCCACATTACACTGATATTAAGGGCCACATTATATTGATAGAAAAGCACAATGAAAGTTAAGCACACACAACATGAGCACTGGGCAGCCCCATGATCTGCTCTGCATTACAGCAGCTAACGCTAGCGCTTACAGTGGAGTGACTGAAACACAAGCCTCTGAGCAGTGAAGAGGGGTTATATACAGGCTGGGTAGTTTGTTTGTATTCTCTATCTCTTACATTGATATAGGAGAGAACGAGGCAGCTCTTTATGAACAGGGGAAGTGTTGCTGCGGTGGGGGGGGGGGTTCTGTTATCAAGCTGTGGTAATAATCTGAAGCAGTGAGATTTCAGAATAACAGAAGCCCATTTTTAATTTAGTGAAGAGTTTACAATATTCTTTAAAAACGTAACATTGTTCTTTATTGAATGAATGTTCAGTTTTCGTTGTGAAATGAACTGTGCTCTCTCCTCTATCTCCTTCCCTCTCCTCTCTCAGGTTTCTGTGTTGCTGATCCGAGTACAGTGACCGCGTTTAAGGAAGTCTTTGTGTCTCTGCGCCTCCCCTACTCCGTCAAGAGGTTTGAGCAGCTGGAAGTGAGAGCCGTCATCTACAACTACATGAATGAGATGAGAGAGGTCTGATACGATCACACCAGTATAACACATTAAGAAAGTATTTAGACCTCTATATGGCTGTGTAACTCCTTTCCTCTCTCCCCTCTTTCATCTCATCCCTCTTTCCTCTCACCCCTCTCTCTCCTGTCTCCTCTCTCTCACCCCTCTCCTCTCTCCTCTCTCCCATCTCCTCCTCTTCTCTCCTCCCCTCTCTCCCCTCTCCTCCTCTTCTCTCCTCTCCTCTCCTCCCTCTCTCTCTCTACAGATGTCGGTTCACCTGCGTGCGGAGGAGGGTCTGTGTGCCCTGCTACAGGCTCCCTTGGCGGCTCCTCCGTGTGACGGTGCCTGCCCGCTCCTCACTGCCGGTGTTCTTCTCTGTGGTTCCCATGAGGCTGGGGAGATCCCGGTGAGCGTGCGGCTCTTTGATAAGGAGTCCAGCATGGGAGTGGACTCCGTCATCAAACTCCTGCAGTAGTGGTAAGAGCCCTGCACTGCAATACAATATACTGCACTACAATACAATACAATACAATACAATACACTGCACTACACAATACAATACAATACAATACAATACAATACAATACAATACACTGCACTACAATACAATACAATACAATACAATACACTCTGTCATCAAACCACTGTCTTGCATACTACATGATAAGTATTGTCCCCATTGGAATCTATCAGCAGCAACTACACTTAGAATTGAATTAGTTTCCAAGTGGTCAGTGGCTACCTTTAATCTTGTTGAGAGTGTATTTCATTCTCTTGCTCTTTTGTATGACAGGAATTACACTCTATGATTAGAGGGAGCCACACAACACTTATGGGGTCGATCGCACCCTCAGTGCTTACTGCTGCTTCCTTCCTGTTTGTAATTCCAGGCAGAGGGAGTGGAGATGAGAGTGGAGGAGACTCACAACATCGACCTAGCAGGTCTGTCTGTCTGTCTGTCTAAGTCTCTGTCTGTCTATCTGCCTCACAACATTGACCTAGCAGGTCTGTCTGTCTGTCTGTCTAAGTCTCTGTCTGTCTATCTGCCTCACAACATTGACCTAGCAGGTCTGTCTGTCTGTCTGTCTAAGTCTCTGTCTGTCTATCTGCCTCACAACATAGACCTAGCAGGTCTGTCTGTCTGTCTGTCTAAGTCTCTGTCTGTCTATCTGCCTCACAACATTGACCTAGCAGGTCTGTCTGTCTGTCTAAGTCTCTGTCTGTCTATCTGCCTCACAACATCGACCGAGCAGGTCTGTCTGTCTGTCTGTCTGTCTAAGTCTCTGTCTGTCTATCTGCCTCACAACATCGAACTAGCAGGTCTGTCTGTCTGTCTGTCTGTCTAAGTCTCTGTCTGTTTGTCTGCCTGCCTGTCTGTAAGTCTCTCTCTGTATGTGAAAAGGGTCTCTTCCTGTTCCCACTCTACTCTCGTTCTTTTGTTGTGGTTCACAGATAAAAGCTGAGATTGTTCAGTTTTGATGGGGTGGACCCACCAAATACTGTGCCCGACTCCCAGACCAGCATCTTCATGAGAGTCAGCGGTAAGCCAGCACTCGAGTGGAAACATTTCTCATTGAAGTCATGAGGTTTCTTTTAGCATTTCTAAATTCAGCTCTATGAGAAGAAAGTGCTCAAACACTTCCTTAGATCAAGCTCAGCATCTGCAGATCTATACCTAAATCCATGTCTCTTTATATTTATGTTATATATTGGGGCATGCCAGGTGTTCAATAAGCAGCGTGTGTGTGTGTGTTAGTGTGTGTGTTTGTTTGTTTGTGTTACATAAGAACATAAGAACATAAGAAAGTTTACAAACTAGAGGAGGCCATTCAGCCCATCTTACTCGTTTGGTTGTTAGTAGCTTATTGATCCCAGAATCTAATCAAGCAGCTTCTTGAAGGATCCCAGGGTGTCGGCTTCAACAACATTACAAGTGGGCATCCCTGTACGTTGAACGCACAGTGACTGTGAACTGATGGACCTGGACCAAACCAGTACCGAGGTCACCGACCTGCTCCGCTCCCAACCCGGTACCGAACCGGGACGAGGTTACCGCACTGGTTCGGCGCCGTCTAGGACTGTACCCATACTGACCTGGTGCTAAAATCACTGAACCAGTACCGACCTGGTCCTACAAGGTGCAAAAGCCACTGAACTGGTACTGAACCGAACCAGTACTGACCCAGTGTTAAATACACCAAACCGGTACTGAACTGACCCGGTATCTTCCAGGTACCGATCCGGTTCCAGCCTGCTACCGACCAGTGCTCAAGTCACCGGTCGGTACCAAACCAGTCCTGCTCGGGTCTTGACCTGCCCGATCGATATCTATAAGCTGATGGAGGCAGCACCTGTACACTGCACTGCATGCTCCTTGCATCATGATCGGGTTCTATCACTATGGAGGACTGTGGCAGGATGGCTTGCAGTGGTGAGGTGTGGTGACGTCACGGACCAGGAAGTAACTGAACCAAAACAGTGGATGGGCGGGTGAAGCTGAATGCTACTGCACTCAGCGAATTTATTAAATAATAATACAAACAAAACAAAAGATTTAAACAGAACAACAAAACAAAAAGGCGCGATGGCCAAACAAACAGAAACAAGTATATTTTTAAATATAGCAATTGTTTCTTTTCACTCGCTCTCCCGTGTTCTCCCGTACTCTCCTCTGTACACTCTCCCCGCAGCACGGACAGCTGCAGGTTCTTATACTCTGGCCGAGGGGTTAACTAGCTGTTAATTATCTTATTACCCCTCGGCCACAGTCGGCACGCGTTTGGTAAGGATGCGTGACTGTCAGCTAGTTAAATAATCAGTAGCTGATCAGCCACGCATCCCCACGAAGTTTTTATAAATAAAAAAAACAATAACAAAAGACGCTGCGCTTTTTTCCGCACCGCAAACAAAAATACAAAAACAGAGCACGAATATATATAGAGGCGGGACACTCCGCCACAAGGACAAGCATTTTTTAGCCTTTTTATAGCTTCCCCACATTGTCTAGAATCAAGATGAAGACATTTCTGAGTCAACATAAACTCCTAGGTCTTCTTCATAGATTCCTTCTTCAATTTCAGTATCTCCCTGTGGTGAGTGTTCCGCCCTATGTATTATTATTTGTATTTTTGTTTTGCGCGGGTAAAAGCGCCGCGTCTTTTATATTTATATTTAAAACCCCGTGAGGATGCATGACTGATCAGCTACTGATTATTTAACTAGCTGACAGTCATGCATCCTTACCAAACGATGCAGACTGTGGCGAGGGGTAATAAGATAAACAGCTAGTTAACCCCTCGGCCAGAGTATAAGAACCGACAGCTGTCTGTGCTGCGGTGTTGAGTGTTGGATGCAGAGAGGAAGTGCGGGGAGATAGAGAGGTACAAGAAAACAATTGCTAAAGCGTGCTGGTTTAGCCAGCACGTCACTTACTTGTTTGTCTGTTTATTTGTTTGGCCAAGCGCCTTTTGTTTTCTGTTTTGTTTAAATCTTTTGTTTTGTTTATTTTGATTAATAAAATTAACTGAACGCCGTTGCGTTCAGTTTACGCCCGCCATCCATTGTTGTGGTTTCAGTTACTTCCTGGTCCGTGGCGTCACCACTGCAAGCCAGCCTGCCACATATGGTGTCCTGCGTGGGACAAACAACGCCTCCAACAGCCGGACCAGGAATACAAAGGCGTTTTTATTTTTTCGAAAAGTGTTTTTGTGTTTGAAAAAAAAAAAAAAAAATGGGAAGAAGCGGCCGAAGAAAGCAGCAACAGCAGCAGGTGGTGCATCAAGAGCAGCGGGCCCGGTCACAGGTCCCGTCGGCGTCTCTACTACGCCGGATGTTTGCCTTGCCTGTCTGGATGAGGAAGGGTGGTGCTTCCTGTGTGGCGAGGTAAGGTATCTTCCACTCAGCCAGAGCCACGCATGGCATAAGATGGAGGAGCCTGAGCGTCCGGCGTCAGGGGAGAGGGCCGCTGGCTAAGACGAGTTCACTCTCCTCTGAGGGAATCTGGGGCTGGCTGGTGGAGCCTGGGAGGAATGCTGAAGAGGCCCTCCCCGATGTGATCAACCTCCTGTGGGCCAGAGATGGAGGCGATGGGAAGCCTGGGAAAAGCAACACTGCCCAGTGTCCCTCGCGGAGGTTGCGGACATGGTAATCCACTACCTGGCTGCAGATATGGCAGGGCTACCGCTATCTCCAGCTCCATCGGGAAAAGCCCAGCCGCTGCCATCTCCAGCGCCAGAGGGAGATGAGTCATCGCTGCCTTCTCCAGCGCCAGAGGGAGAGGAGTCGTCGCTGCCTTCTCCAGCCCAGAGGGAGAGGAGTCGCCGCTGCCTTCTCCAGCGCCAGAGGGAGAGGAGTCGCCGCTGCCTTCTCCAGCGCCAGAGGAGAGGAGTCGTCGCTGCCTTCTCCAGCGCCAGAGGAGAGGAGTCGCCGCTGCCTTCTCCAGCGCCAGAGGGAGAGGAGTCGCCGCTGCCTTCTCCAGCGCCAGAGGAGAGGAGTCGTCGCTGCCTTCTCCAGCGCCAGAGGGAGAGGAGTCGCCGCTGCCTTCTCCAGCGCCAGAGGGAGAGGAGTCGCCGCTGTCGTCTCCAGCGCCAGAGGAGAGGAGCCATTGCTGCCGTCTCCAGCGTTAGAGGGTGAGGAGCCCTGCCTCTGTCTCCACCAGGAGCAGAGCAGCAGGAGCTGCCTCTGTCTCCACCACCACCAGGAGCAGAGCAGCAGGAGCTGCCTCTGTCTCCACCACCACCAGGAGCAGAGCAGCAGGAGCTGCCTCTGTCTCCACCACCACCAGGAGCAGAGCAGCAGGAGCTGCCTCTGTCTCCACCACCACCAGGAGCAGAGCAGCAGGAGCTGCCTCTGTCTCCACCACCACCAGGAGCAGAGCAGCAGGAGCTGCCTCTGTCTCCACCACCGCCAGGAGCAGAGCAGCAGGAGCTGCCTCTGTCTCCACCACCACCAGGAGCAGAGCAGCAGGAGCTGCCTCTGTCTCCACCACCACCAGGAGCAGAGCAGCAGGAGCTGCCTCTGTCTCCGCCACCACCAGGAGCAGAGCAGCAGGAGCTGCCTCTGTCTCCGCCACCTCCACCAGCAGAGGGTGAATGCCTGCTGGTTCTGCCTCAACCGCCGTGGGAGGACTGCTTGCCCCTCCCACCTCCACCAGCAGAGGGTGAATGCCTGCTGGTTCCGCCTCAAGCGCCGTGGGAGGACTGCTTGCCGCTCCCAGCTCCACCAGCAGAGGGTGAATTCCTGCTGGTTCCGCCTCAACCGCTGTGGGAGGATTGCTTGACCCTCCCACCTCCACCAGCAGAGGGTGAATACCTGCTGGTTCCGCCTCAACCGCCGTGGGAGAACAGCTTGCCGCTCCCAGCTCCACCAGCAGAGGGTGAATGCCTGCTGGTTCCGCCTCAACCGCCGTGGGAGGACTGCTTGCCGCTCCCAGCTCCACCAGCAGAGGGTGAATACCTGCTGGTTCCGCCTCAACCCCGTGGGAGGACTGCTTGCCCCTCCCACCTCCACCAGCAGAGGGTGAATACCTGCTGGTTCCACATCCACCATCATGGGAAGAACTGCTCCTGCCCTGCCTCACTTCGCCCAAGGATGCCTGCCTCACTTCGCCCAAGGATGCCTGCCTCGCTTCGCCCAAGGATGCCTGCCTCACTTAGCCCAAGGATGCCTGCCTCGCTTCGCCCAAGAAGGCCTGTCTCGCATCGCCTGGGGCTGCCTGTTGCTCCGCGACGCCTGGGGCTGCCTGTTGCTCCGCATCGCCTGGGGCTGCCTGTTGCTCCGCATCGCCTGGAGAGCCACCAGTTATAGGGTGCGAGGGAGAAGTGGAGCTCCGCTGCCGCCTCCATGGCCAGGGGCTCCCTCCCGAGTTAGCCTCCGGAGGGTCCGCTACTGCTGCTGCTGCCGTCGCCTCCCGGGGTCCGCTGCTGCTGCCGTCGCCTCCCGAGGGTCCGCTGCTGCTGCCATCGCCTCCCGAGGGTCCTGTTTTGCTTGGGGTCGCTACCAGTCCTGCCATACGGCAGGAAATACTGTGGCTGGAGCCCCATGAACGGGAGCTGCCGGCCACGGAAAAGGGGGAGGTCAGGAGACCAGCTCCCCAGCCGCACTTTCGCGGCAGGAAATACTGTGGCTGGAGCCCCATGAAGGGGAGCTGCCGGCCACGGAAAAGGGGGAGGTCAGGAGACCAGCTCCCCAGCCGCACTTCGCGGCAGGAAATATTGTGGCTGGAGCCCCATGAAGGGCAGCTGCCGGCCACGAAGAAGGGGGAGGTCAGAAGACCAGCTCCCCAGCCGCACTTTCGCGGCAGGAAATACTGTGGCTGGAGCCCCATGAAGGGCAGCTGCCAGCCATGAAGAAGGGGGAGGTCAGGAGACCAGCTCCCCCGCAGCAATTTCGCTGCAGGAGAGGGTGGCGGAGCCCCACGGAGGGGAGCTGCCGGCCATGAAGAAGGGGGGCAGGTCTGGAGACCACCCCAAAAATTTTTGGCCAAAGGAGCCGGCCTGTGCGCGGGCCATTGGAACGCCTTCGGCTGTTTGGGTGGGAGGAGGACATCCCACCGTGGCCGCCACCTTTGGCCCGTTGCTGCCCCTGTTCCTGCGCCGGGACTGCTAGCCGGGACTTTAGGGAATAAGGGGAGGTGGCGAAAGGCCATGTGTGCTGCACACAGGGGGCATGTGTGGCGGAGTGTTCCGCCCTATGTATTATTATTTGTATTTTTGTTTTGCGGCGGGTAAAAGCGCCGCCTTTTTATATTTATATTTAAAACCCGTGAGGATGCATGACTGATCAGCTACTGATTATTTAACTAGCTGACAGTCATGCATCCTTACCAAACGATGCAGACTGTGGCGAGGGGTAATAAGATAAACAGCTAGTTAACCCCTCGGCCAGAGTATAAGAACCGACAGCTGTCTGTGCTGCGGTGTTGAGTGTTGGATGCAGAGAGGAAGTACGGGGAGATAGAGAGGTACAAGAAAACAATTGCTAAAAGCGTGCTGGTTTAGCCAGCACGTCACTTACTTGTTTGTCTGTTTATTTGTTTGGCCAACGCCTTTTGTTTTCTGTTTTGTTTAAATCTTTTGTTTTGTTTATTTTGATTAATAAAATTAACTGAACGCCGTTGCGTTCAGTTTAAGCCCGCCATCCATTGTTGTGGTTTCAGTTACTTCCTGGTCCGTGACGTCACCACTGCAAGCCAGCCTGCCACACTCCCATATGATATTTATAATGCACATTTTTATTGCCTGCATGCAGTACCTTACACTTTTCTCTATTAAATATAACTTGCCATGTGTCTACAGTGTGTGTATTACAGTGTGTGTGTTACAGTGTGTGTGTGTTTGTTTGTGTTACAGTGTGTGTGTGTGTGTGTTACAGTGTGTGTGTGTTTGTTTGTGTTACAGTGTGTGTGTTACAGTGTGTCTTGCGGTGTTTCTGTTAAGTGTGTGTTACAGTGTGTGTTTGTGTTTGTCACAAAGACGGCCGACAGTGGGTGACGTCAGACCAGAAACAGGAAGTAACACACAACAGACAGTGAGGTTGGTGAAGCTGAGCACTTGGTTGTGCTCCGCATTTAATAAACAAAATAAAAGAACACAAAAACAGCACACGGCACTTACGCCAAAATAAACAGACAAACAAAACGAACTAACACTTAACAAACGGTGCACGGAGACAAACAAACACGGTGAGTAAAACACTTATTATTATTATTACTATTTTATTTTCTCTCCTTCTCCACACCCGTTCTCCACTCTCGAACACCCAACCCCCCGAGTGAGTGAATCGTGCATCTATATATACTGTTGTGCTGGGATTCAATTACTAATTAATTATTTACTTGAATCCCAGCACTTGAATTAATTAAGTGCAACCTCGTGCCTAACTACAATTATACATTTTTAAACACCGTGAAACACACACCCGTTTATATCCCGTGTACCAATGACTATACACCAACATTTACACATGCAACATGCAACATATAACACAAACTACGCACAAGGGCGGCCACATCGCCACAGTGTTACAGTGTGTTTGCATTTTAGAGTTTTTGTCTTACAGTGTTTTTGTGTTTCTTGTTGTACCTCAGGCCAGGTATTCAATAAGGAGTGTTTGTGTGTTACAGTGTGTGTTACAGTGTGTTTATGTTACAGTGTGTGTGCAACAGTGTGTGTGTTACAGTGTGTGTGTGTTAATGTGTGTTACAACGTGTTTGTGCTACAGTGTGTGTGTGTGTGTTAGTGTGTGTTACAGTGTGTTTGTGCTACAGTGTGTGTGTGTTACAGTGCGTGTGTTACAGTGCGTGTGTTACAGTGTGTGTGTTGCAGTGTGTGCATTACAGTGTTTGTGTTACAGTGCATGTGGTACAGTGTGTGTGTTACAGTGCGTGTGTTATAGTGTGTGTGTGTGTGTTACAGTGTGTGTGTTACAGTGTGTTTGTGCTACAGTGTGTGTGTTGCAGTGTGTGTGTGTTAGTGTGTGTTACAGTGTGTTTGTGCTACAGTGTGTGTGTTACAGTGTGTTTGTGTTACTGTGTGTGTGTGTTACAGTGTGTTTGTGTTACAGTGCGTGTGTTACAGTGTGTGGGTGTGTGTTACAGTGCGTGTTACAGTGTGTTTGTTACAGTGTGTTTGTGCTACAGTGTGTTTGTGTTACAGTGCGTGTGTTACAGTGTGTGTGTTGCAGTGTGTGTGTTATAGTGTTTGTGTTACAGTGCGTGTGTTACAGTGTGTGTGTGTGTGTGTTACAGTGCGTGTGTTACAGTGGGTTTGTGTTACAGTGTGTTTGTGTTACAGTGTGTGTTACAGTGCGTGTGTGTGTTACAGTGTGTTTGTGTTACAGTGTGTTTGTGTTACTGTGTGTTACAGCGTGTGTGTGTTACAGCGTGTGTGTGTTACAGTGTGTGTGTGTTACAGTGTGTGTGTGTTACAGTGTGTTTGTGTTACTGTGTGTGTTACAGTGTGTTTGTGTTACTGTGTGTGTGTTACAGTGTGTGTTACAGTGTGTTTGTGTTTCAGTGCGTGTGTTACAGTGTGTGGGTGTGTGTTACAGTGCATGTGTTACAGTGTGTATGTTACAGTGTTTTGTGTTACAGTGCGTGTTGCAGTGGGTGTGTGTTACAGTGTGTGTGTTACAGTGCGTGTGTTACAGTGTGTGTGTGTTACAGTGCGTGTGTTACAGTGGGTTTGTGTTACAGTGTGTTTGCGTTACAGTGTGTGTGTTACAGTGTGTGTGTTACAGCGTGTGTGTGTGTTACAGTGTGTTTGTGTTACTGTGTGTGTTACAGCATGTGTGTGTTAAAGCATGTTTAAGTTACAGTGTGTGTGTGTTACAGTGTGTGTGTGTTACAGTGTGTGTGTGTTACTGTGTGTGTTACAGCGTGTGTTTGTTACAGCGTGTGTGTGTTACAGTGTGTTTGTGTTACAGTGCTTGTGTTACAGTGTGTGTGTGTTACAGCGTGTGTGTGTTACAGTGTGTGTGTTATATCTCAGGCCAGGTGTTCAATAAGGAGCGGGTGGAGAACCTCTTCTCCCCCAGGGGATCAGGCAGCTCATCAGGATGCCCACCGGCTGTGGAGAGCAGACCATGATCTCCATGGGGCCGGCCGCATACTCCACCCGATACCTTGACCACAGCAAGCAGTGGAAAGAGCTGCCAGCCGGGCTGCGAGACCAGGCACTGGAGTTCATCAGAGCGGGTTAGACCACAAACCATTGATATGACATTTTAGGATAGACAGACTCTGCTGTACCACAATTAAACTGGTTTCAGGTGAGATATTGTAACAGACTGTCTTTTCCTTGTATCTGTGTATCAGGTTACACCCGGATCCTGACCTATAAGAAGAAGGATGGCTCTTACGGTGCTTGGATTCACTATGACAGCAGTACCTGGTAGGACCTGCTTCTAAAGGCAGTGTTACCTGCAGAGGGCAGTGTAAAGCAGTTTAAACCCTGCCCTGTCTTCTCCAGTAATAGTAGTAATAATGACGTATTAGTGGTTGGGGGTGATTTTAATCGCACTATAGATTTTACTAAAGACAAAAAATACTGAGGAACCACATCCTCAATCCTCCAGAGAGTGAACTGCAGTTTACAGTCCAGTGACCTGGTTGACGTATGGAGGTGTCTGCACCCTCATGCCCAACAGTAATAATTACACATCTAGAGTAAGACTGGACCAGCTTTATTTGTTTCACCTCTATTACTTTGTAGGTGCAAGTATCATTCCCAATAGTCTGTCTGACCACAACTGCCTGTCAGTCACTGAACTTATTCCAACGGAAGGGGTGCACATCTTCTTATTGGCATTTTAACATTCAATTACTAAAGGACTGCAAATTCGGGGTTTGGAAAATGTAACAAAATCAAAGGAACAATTATAAAGATTTAAGGCAGTGGTGGGACATTGGGGAAAAACAAATTCCATTTTTTTGTCAGCATTACACCCTGGAGTCAACCAGGTCACTAGACAAAGCAGATAGAGAAAGAGTTAATACATATAGAAAATAACAAAGATCACTCTAATTAGCAAACCTTCCAAAAATAAAAGAAAAAGAAATGTGCTGGGCAGCTTGCTGGAGGAGAAGGTGAAGGGGCGTTAGTGCACTCTCGCTTCATGGGGCTGAGGGACATGGACACACCCACTTCTTACTTCTTTGGCCTGAAGAAGAAGAGGACGTGCAGCCAGCAGCTGAGGTGTGTGCGGACGCCCTGCGGCAGAGAGGAGATCAGCGAGGTGGCGGTGGAGTTCTACACACAGCTATTTACAAAAGAACAGTGTGACTCTGGTGACATGGAGAGTCTGCTCCAGGATCTACACAGCCTGTGAGGAGGAGCAGAATGGACTGGATAAAGATCTGACCTTGAGGAACTGACCACTGCCATCACACAGCTCTCCAGTGGGAAGGGGCCTGGGATAGACGACCTCCTCACTGTGTTTTTCAATCATTTCGGGGTGATCTGGGGGACTTCTTCCAGGTGCTGAAGGAGAGTCTGGAGAGAAAGAACTGCCTCTCAGCTGCCGCAGGGCAGTGATCACACTGCTGCCCAAGAAAGGAGACCTCTGCCTTTAAAGAACTGGAGACCTGTTTCACTGTTATGTACTGATTTAAAAATAATTTCTAAATGTCTCACAAATAGAGTTAAAAATGTGTAAGTACTGTGATACATAAATACAAAAGTTATTGTATCCCAGGAAGATCTATTTTTGATAACCTGTTTTAGTTCGAGACTTTTTAATGTTGAGTGAAACATGTAATTTTAATGTGGGATTGGTCTCCCTTGATCAAGAGAACACTTTTGATAGGGTCGACTACACCTACCTTGTGAAAGTCCTGAGAGCATTCGGGTTTGGCCCTGCTTTTATTTTTTACAGAGAGCTTTTATGCTCAAATGTTTTTAGTGTTTTAAATATTAGTAATGGGTTGAGCAAACCTTTCTCGGTGTGCAGGGGCATTAGACAGGGCTGCTCTCTGTCAGGCATGTTGTATTCATAGAGCCACTGTTGCATCTTCTGAGGGATAGGGTGACTGGCTGGGCAGTGCCTGTCTGTATTTAGGACAGTGTAACAGGAAGTGACAGCCCGTTTTCTCTGGCGCCCAGGATTTTTATGTCGGCCAGTCTTGTACTTGGTCAGGATTTGCCTGTTTTGTGTCTTTGACCCTGATGAGGTATTCAGCCAGGGTAAAGTCTCTTTTAGGGTCCGAAAGCACTCTAGTTTTTCTGTGTTTCTAATTCATCTTTCCAAAATGACTTATATGTGTTTTTAAATTGATGTCAATTTTGTCATGATTGAGTTTGGGAGTTGTTTTTCTTGGTGGTGTTCTGAATCTCACAGGGGTTCATTTGGCTCAGTTGAGTGAGATTCTGTTCTGGGCGCAGTGTGTCACTCTGCAGTGCTGAGGGATTCTGTTCTGGGCGCAGTGTGTCACTCTGCAGTGCTGAGGGGATTCTGTTCTGGGCAGTGTGTCACTCTGCAGTGCTGAGGGATTCTGTTCTGGGGCAGTGTGTCACTCTGCAGTGCTGAGGGATTCTGTTCTGTGCGCAGTGTGACACTCTGCAGTGCTGAGGGGATTCTGTTCTGTGCGCAGTGTGACACTCTGCAGTGCTGAGGGGATTCTGTTCTGGCGCAGTGTGTCACTCTGCAGTGCTGAGGGATTCTGTTCTGGGCGCAGTGTGTCACTCTGCAGTGCTGAGGGGATTCTGTTCTGGGCGCAGTGTGTCACTCTGCAGTGCTGAGGGGATTCTGTTCTGGGCGCAGTGTGTCACTCTGCAGTGCTGAGGGGATTCTGTTCTGGGCAGTGTGACACTCTGCAGTGCTGAGGGATTCTGTTCTGTGCGCAGTGTGACACTCTGCAGTGCTGAGGGGATTCTGTTCTGGAGCAGTGTGTCACTCTGCAGTGCTGAGGGATTCTGTTCTGGGCGCAGTGTGTCACTCTGCAGTGCTGAGGGGATTCTGTTCTGGGCGCAGTGTGACACTCTGCAGTGCTGAGGGGATTCTGTTCTGGGCGCAGTGTGACACTCTGCAGTGCTGAGGGGATTCTGTTCTGGCGCAGTGTGTCACTCTGCAGTGCTGAGGGGATTCTGTTCTGGGCGCAGTGTGTCACTCTGCAGTGCTGAGGGGATTC
>JAGXEW010000776.1:0-51697 GCA_030684275.1 Acipenser oxyrinchus oxyrinchus
ATATGGCCCTATATGCGCTAATTTTGAAAATAAAGCCTTTTATATTTATTTTTCATTTATAATACAATGTTTCTGCTAAGCAAATGTTAGATATGATGTTTATAAATAAAACTTTTGAGTTGTATCTGATAGTTGGGGGGCACATTGCAAGCGTATCTTTAATTAACTGGTTATTTCATTTAAATAAAAGTATATACAGAGCGGTTAAGAATCGCTTGCTCTATAACCGTGTTATTTTATAATTGTAGCTGACCAGCTTCTTTGCAGTACTCACCACCTTTGCCACAGCTCACTGCTTCAGCCATAATCTTATACCTATTTAACCTTATCTTGTTACCTGTAGTATCCCACTATTAGAACAAAAACAAAATATCACTGTGTTTTACATTAACAAGCAGAAAAAACAAAGTTTGGCCTTGAACTAGGTGGTACAAGGTTGCCCTCTTGTGGCGAACTGTACAACAGTCTCTGGAGACAAAGACTGCTTTGGAAAATCTCACAACAGGAGGCCGTTTATGACCATGAAAAGCATATACTGCTTAATACTATTATCGCATCTAACAGTAAATTATATAATGGTTAAAAAATACTGTGCCCAGTTTATTTTTTAACAGTGTAAAATTGACATTTTTATATTATTATTTGAATTTTTTTTCATAAAATTACTATAATCTCGGGTGTACAGAAAATTGACAGCCGGGTATTTCAAATATGCAACTGAAAGTTCCACAGCGCGAATTGCACTCCCACAACGAATCACAGGTAGTTATCAAAAGGAATACTAAATCGACATTTATAAAATACTAACCGTTGTCCTGCAAAAAACACACGCGATAAAATGATGCTTTCCAGTTAACAACATGTTCGTACGATTTCCATTTTCACGAGTCTCTGACCGTATCTTGTTCTGCTGTAAAGGCCTGGAAGCCTTCAAGTTGCCTGCAACTTCTAGTTATTATTATTATTATTTTTTTTTCCTTCCTCCCAAATTACAAAAGCCTATAACTTTTAAACGGCTGCACGAAAACTCACGAAATTTGGCACGGACGTAGAGGACTATGGGATGTTGTGCCATGGTCAATATGGCGGCTTTTGGTCACATGGTGTGGCAGCCATCTTGGATTTAATGAAATTTTGGGAAATTTTCAAATGTCTTCTTCTCAAGAACGGTACATAGTACAGCTGTGAAAATTTTTGTACATAGTGCGCTCCTGTCCAAGATTGATTTTACGTAAGAAAAAGTTGATCGGTAACATGGTGTGGAAACTATGTGCCATTTTGCGTAAAACGCTTAAACGACATCTCCTCATGAACCCTTTGGCCGATTGACGTGAATCTTGGGTATATGTTATCTTTGTAGTGTCCTCTAAAAAGTTATTCAGGAAAAGTTCCTACATGAACAAACATGGCTGCTATGAGCCAATCAATGTGGGTGATATGGCATTTTGCCCAAAACATACCCTGCAATGATACATTCCCACCACTAGGGACCTGTTGCCATGGAAACGTGAGCAAGGTCTAGGGAAGAAAAGGCAGCCATTTTTTGCTGGTGTCTGGAAAAAACTGTTTTACTGAACTCGTATAACATTAAACACAGTAATTACACTGGAATGGCTAGTATTATATTACACATACACACTGTACAGTGTACAATGCCTCATAGTGTAACTAAGAACTTTTTTTTAGGAACTGTTGCAGCTGCTTCAACGCTGGGAAAAGAAATGCAGCACGCACACACACACACACACACACACACACACGCTCACTAAGTACGAGAAAAATGACTGTAATCTCTGCCCTAATGTTGTTTATTTATTTAAAATAACCTTGTGGACATGCAGGCATATACAGAACTGTAGACATACTGAAACACACTAATTATTTGAAAAAAAATACCGTGATCTCGTGCTGTATAGAAATGTGTTGTAACTGAACAGCAGGCAAGAAAAAAAAACGCACGTATTTTTAAACCACAACACAATCGTAATACTAATATGTTTAATACATGCGCTTTACAAATCACACGAATACAGTTTGCTTAAAAATCGTCATATAATTATTTTTACAACACAGTCACAAATCCTGAATCTGCGGCGCGGCGCTTTACAAATCACACGAATACAGTTTGTTTAAAAATCGTCATATAATTATTTTTACAACACAGTCACAAATCCTGAATCTGCTGCAAAAAGCCGGCGTGTAAGCCATTGAAAAGACGCTTTGGAGGGAGGGGCGGGGGTCGACTTTGCAAGCGTATCATTCAGGTTATGAGTGCCATAGACAGAACTGTTCAAAATCGCTTCCTCTATTAAATACAATTGTAAGGACTAAGCTCGCGTGGTTATTCACAGAGAATCCCTCCCAAAACAGCGGACATTTTAGTATAATAGGAGCGGATCAGCTTGTTCTGCTGTAATGTTATTTCTTTACTTAAAATAACCACGTGGCACAGTGTAGCCAGGCAACCACAGGGAAACATGCGTGTTGTAGTTATGTCGAGCTAGTAAATAAATAAAAATAATAATAAATAAAACTACAACGAGCAGAACTTCAAAAGCGCATCACGTTCTGGCTGTCCCTTTAGAACTGCAGTGCTCTCTGACACTCGTGCTGTCAGACAACGTAAAGACGTGAAGCAGGCAGCAGTGATGTACTAAGCCTGCCGTGTACTTGTGTATTTATGCTTTTGTCTTTTAAATATAACAGGTATGTGCCTCACACCAGTATAAAAGACACACACAAAAACGCACTTATTTATAAACCAGCACGCAATGGAAATACTAATATATTTAATACATGAGCTTTACAAGTCACACGAATACAGTTTGCTTAAAAATCGTCATATAATTATTTTTACTGTTTGCAATTGCATCAACGCTGGGAAAAAAGCACGCAGCACACACACTCACTATGAGAAAAATGACTATAATCTCTGCACTAATGTTGTTTGTTTATTTGAAACAACCTTGTAGACATGCAAGCATATACAGAACTGTAGACATACTGAAACACACTAATTATTTGAAAAAATACCGTGATCTCGTGCTGTATGGAAATGTTTAGTAATCATTTTTTTTTTTAAAACGCTGTTGTAACTGTATAGCAGGAAAAATAAAACAACACACGTATTTTTAAACCACAACACAATCGTAATACTAATATATTTAATACATGAGCTTTACAAGTCACACGAATACAGTTTGCTTAAAAATCGTCATATAATTATTTTTACAACACAGTCACAAATCCTGAATCTGCTGCAAAAAATCCGCCGCGTGTAAGCCATTGAAAAGATGCTTTGGAGGGAGGGAAGCGGCGCGGCAGGGGGGGTCGACTTTGCAAGCGTATCTTTCAAGTAATGAGTGCCATAGACAGAACTGTTCAAAATCGCTTGCTCTATTAAATACAATTGTAAGGACTAAGCTCGCGTGGTTATTCACAAAGAATCCCTCCCCAAAACAGCGGACATTTTAGTATAATAGGAGCGGATCAGCTTGTTCTGCTGTAATGTTATTTCTTTACTTAAAATAACCACGTGGACATACAAGTGTAGCCAGGCAACCACAGGGAAACATGCGTGTTGTAGTTATGTCGAGCTAGTAAATAAATAAAAAAATAATAATAAATAAAACTACAACGAGCAGAACTTCAAAAGCGCATCACGTTCTGGCTGTCCCTTTAGAACTGAAAAAGCCAAGAAAACCATTCAATGGCCGAGTGGGAGCGACAGGAGCCGAGAGAAGCCGAAAAAAAAGGGCGTAGCTCATGAATAGTCATACGTGCCCCGTGATTAGATAGGAGCGGTCAAAAGGAAACAAGCTGCCTGTGACTGAATCACCCCACAGAGAATAACACGGACATTTGCAGAGCTTTTTTGAGATGTTATAGTAATAAAATAATGACTTGGATCTCATTATTGAGGAGTTTGGTGATAAAATGAGTGATTAGGAGATGATCGATCGGTATGTACGACTATTAGTATTATTATTATTTATTTCAAGCATATGTGAAAGCTGTAGCGAACGAAAGGGTGGGGCGGGCGGCGGAGTTGCCAGTGAGTGCTTTGTTGATATGCAGGGCCATTTAAACCAGTTTGATTGTGGGGAAAAATACTTTTAAACAGCGCATCTAAAATTAAATGCGCGTGTGAAAATAAATTGGACCTGACGCGCCTGATGCACTTAATAAATGTACTGCAGACGCAGTTGTAACTGAAAGGCAGGCAAAAAAAAAGCACGTATTTTTAAACCACAACACAATCGTAATACTAATATGTTTAATACATGCGCTTAACAAATCACACGAATACAGTTTGCTTAAGAATCGTCATATAATTATTTTTACAACACAGGCACAAATCCTGAATCTGCTGCAAAAAGCCGCGTGTAAGCTATTGAAAAGACGCTTTGGAGGGAGCGCGGGGGTCGACTTTGCAAACGTATCATTCAGGTTATGAGTGCCATAGACACAACTGTTCAAAATCGCTTGCTCTATTAAATACAATTGTAAGGACTAAGCTCGCATGGTTATTCACAGAGAATCCCTCCCAAAACAGCGGACATTTTAGTATAATAGGAGCGGATCAGCTTGTTCTGCTGTAATGTTATTTCTTTACTTAAAATAACCACGTGGACATACGAGTGTAGCCAGGCAACCACAGGGAAACATGCGTGTTGTAGTTATGTCGAGCTAGTAAATAAATAAAAATAATAATAAATAAAACTACAACGAGCAGAACTTCAAAAGCGCATCACGTTCTGGCTGTCCCTTTAGAACTGAAAAGCCAAGAAAACCATTCAATGGCCGAGTGGGAGCGACAGGAGCCGAGAGAAGCCGAAAAAGGGCGTAGCTCATGAATAGTCATACGTGCCCCCGTGATTAGATAGGAGCGGTCAAAAGGAAACAAGCTGCCTGTGACTGAATCAGCCCACAGAGAATAACACGGACATTTGCAGAGCTTTTTTGAGATGTTATAGTAATAAAATAATGACTTGGATCTCATTATTGAGGAGTTTGGTGATAAAATGAGTGATTAGGAGATGATCGATCGGTATGTACGACTATTATTATTATTATTTATTTCAAGCATATGTGAAAGCTGTAGCGAACGAAAGGGTGGGGCGGGGCGGAGTTGCCAGTGAGTGCTTTGTTGATATGCAGGGCCATTTAAACCAGTTTGATTGTGGGGAAAAATACTTTTAAACAGCGCATCTAAAATTAAATGCGCGTGTGAAAATAAATTGGACCTGACGCGCCTGATGCACTTAATAAATGTACTGCAGACGCAGTTGTAACTGAAAGGCAGGCAAAAAAAAAGCACGTATTTTTAAACCACAACACAATCGTAATACTAATATGTTTAATACATGCGCTTAACAAATCACACGAATACAGTTTGCTTAAAAATCGTCATATAATTATTTTTACTGTTTGCAATTGCATCAACGCTGGGAAAAAAGCAGCGCACACACACACTCACTGTATGAGAAAAATGACTGTAATCTCTGCACTAATGTTGTTTGTTTATTTGAAACAACCTTGTAGACATGCAAGCATATGTAGAACTGTAGACATACTGAAACACACTAATTATTTGAAAAAAAATACCGTGATCTCGTGCCGTATACAAATGTTTTGTAATCATTTTTTTTTTTAAACGCGGTTGTAACTGTATAGCAGGAAAAATAAAAAAAACGCACTTATTTTTAAACCAGAACACAATAGTAATACTAATATGTTTAATACATGAGCTTTACAAGTCACACGAATACAGTTTTAAAAATCGGGGACGACGACTTTGAAGTTTATCTTTCATTAACTGGTTATTTCAGTTAATTAAATACCAGCTGACCAACTTCTCTGCTATAATGTTAAAAGTAACCTCGTGGACATGCAGGCAGAAGCCAAAAAACAAAACACCTGCACTATTCTTTTTAACACTAGAACCGCCACGGTAGTCATTTTTGACGGTTTTCACTTTTAAAATTGAAATTACTATGCGTGTGTTAAAGATCCACGGTTGTCTGTTCTTGACTTTTCCTAAATACATGTATTGAATATACTGACGACGTTTGAAAGTCACAATTGCAAAAATAAAAAAGTTATGAGCACTTCTACCTAGAACCGCCAAAAGTAGTCATTTTGACGGCTTGTTACAACACATGCTTTTATTATTAATATAACCTACAATGCGCTATATGGCCCTATATGCTTAATTTTGAAAATAAAGCCTTTTATATTTATTTTTTCATTTATAATACAATGTTTCTGCTAAGCAAATGTTAGATATGATGTTTATAAATAAAACTTTTGAGTTGTATCTGATAGTTGGGGGGCACATTGCAAGCGTATCTTTAATTAACTGGTTATTTCATTTAAATAAAAGTATATACAGAACGGTTAAGAATCGCTTGCTCTATAACCGTGTTATTTTATAATTGTAGCTGACCAGCTTCTATGCAGTACTCACCACCTTTGCCACAGCTCACTGCTTCAGCCATAATCTTATACCTATTTAACCTTATCTTGTTACCTGTAGTATCCCACTATTAGAACAAAAACAAAATATCACTGTGTTTTACATTAACAAGCAGAAAAAACAAAGTTTGGCCTTGAACTATGGGGTGGTACAAGGTTGCCCTCTTGTGGCGAACTGTACAACAGTCTCTGGAGACAAAGACTGCTTTGGAAAATCTCACCACAGGAGGCCGTTTATGACCATGAAAAGCATATACTGCTTAATACTATTATCGCATCTAACAGTAAATTATATAATGGTTAAAAAATACTGTGCCCAGTTTATTTTTTAACAGTGTAAAATTGACATTTTTATATTATTATTTGAATTTTTTTCATAAAATTACTATAATCTCGGGTGTACAGAAAATTGACAGCCGGGTATTTCAAATATGCAACTGAAAGTTCCACAGCGAATTGCACTCCCACAACGAATCGCAGGTAGTTATCAAAATGAATACTAAATCAACATTTATAAAATACTAAAAGCCTATAACTTTTAAACGGCTGCACGAAAACTCACGAAATTTGGCACGGACGTAGAGGACTATGGGATGTTGTGCCATGGTCAATATGGCGGCTTTTGGTCACATGGTGTGGCAGCCATCTTGGATTTAATGAAATTTTTGGGAAATTTTCAAATGTCTTCTTCTCAAGAACGGTACATAGTACAGCTGTGAAAATTTTTGTACATAGTGCGCTCCTGTCCAAGATTGATTTTACATAAGAAAAAGTTGATCGGTAACATGGTGTGGAAACTATGTGCCATTTTGCGTAAAACGCTTAAACGACATCTCCTCATGAACCCTTTGGCCGATTGACGTGAATCTTGGGTATATGTTATCTTTGTAGTGTCCTCTAAAAAGTTATTCAGGAAAAGTTCCTACATGAACAAACATGGCTGCTATGAGCCAATCAATGTGGGTGATATGGCATTTTGCCCAAAACATACCCTGCAATGATACATTCCCACCACTAGGGACCTGTTGCCATGGAAACGTGAGCAAGGTCTAGGGAAGAAAAGGCAGCCATTTTTTGCTGGTGTCTGGAAAAAACTGTTTTACTGAACTCGTATAACATTAAACACAGTAATTACACTGGAATGGCTAGTATTATATTACACATACACACTGTACAGTGTACAATGCCTCATAGTGTAACTAAGAACTTTTTTTTAGGAACTGTTGCAGCTGCTTCAACGCTGGGAAAAGAAATGCAGCACGCACACACACACACACACACGCTCACTAAGTACGAGAAAAATGACTGTAATCTCTGCCCTAATGTTGTTTATTTATTTAAAATAACCTTGTGGACATGCAGGCATATACAGAACTGTAGACATACTGAAACACACTAATTATTTGAAAAAATACCGTGATCTCGTGCTGTATAGAAATGTGTTGTAATCATTTTTTTTTTAAACGCTGTTGTAACTGAACAGCAGAAAAAAAAACAAGACACGTATTTTTAAACCACAACACAATCGTAATACTAATATGTTTAATACATGAGCTTTACAAATCACACGAATACAGTTTGCTTAAAATCGTCATATAATTATTTTTACAACACAGTCACAAATCCTGAATCTGCTGCAAAAAGCCGCGTGTAAGCCATTGAAAAGATGCTTTGGAGGGAGGGAAGGAGCGGTCATGGCGCTGGCGGGGGTCGACTTTGCAAGCGTATCATTCAGGTTATGAGTGCCATAGACAGAACTGTTCAAAATCGCTTGCTCTATTAAATACAATTGTAAGGACTAAGCTCGCGTGGTTATTCACAGAGAATCCCTCCCAAAACAGCGGACATTTTAGTATAATAGGAGCGGATCAGCTTGTTCTGCTGTAATGTTATTTCTTTACTTAAAATAACCACGTGGACATACAAGTGTAGCCAGGCAACCACAGGGAAACATGCGTGTTGTAGTTATGTCGAGCTAGTAAATAAATAAAAAATAATAATAAATAAAACTACAACGAGCAGAACTTCAAAAGCGCATCACGTTCTGGCTGTCCCTTTAGAACTGAAAAGCCAAGAAACCATTCAATGGCCGAGTGGGAGCGACAGGAGCCAGAGAAGCCGGAAAAAAGGGGCGTAGCTCATGAATAGTCATACGTGCCCCCGTGATTAGATAGGAGCGGTCAAAAGGAAACAAGCTGCCTGTGACTGAATCAGTGACTGCCTGTGACTGTACACACTGTACAGTGTACAATGCCTCATACTGTAACTACGAACTTTTTTTTTAGGAACTGTTGCAGCTGCTTCAACGCTGGGAAAAGAAATGCAGCACGCGCGCGCACACACACACACGCTCACTAAGTACGAGAAAAATGACTGTGTAATCTCTGCCCTAATGTTGTTTATTTATTTAAAATAACCTTGTGGACATGCAGGCATATACAGAACTGTAGACATACTGAAACACACTAATTATTTGAAAAAATACCGTGATCTCGTGCTGTATAGAAATGTGTTGTAATCATTTTTTTTTAAACGCAGTTGTAACTGAACAACAAGCAAAAAAAAAACACGACGTATTTTTAAACCACAACACAATCGTAATACTAATATGTTTAATACATGCGCTTTACAAATCACACGAATACAGTTTGCTTAAAAATCGTCATATAATTATTTTTACAACAGTCACAAATCCTGAATCTGCTGCGCGCTTACAAATCACACGAATAAAGTTTGTTTAAAATCGTCATATAATTATTTTTACAACAGTCACAAATCCTGAATCTGCTGCAAAAAGCCGCGTGTAAGCCATTGAAAAGACGCTTTGGAGCGGCGGGTAGGGGGGGGTCGACTTTGCAAACGTATCATTCAGGTTATGAGTGCCATAGACAGAACTGTTCAAAATCGCTTGCTCTATTAAATACAATTGTAAGGACTAAGCTCGCGTGGTTATTCACAGAGAATCCCTCCCAAAACAGCGGACATTTTAGTATAATAGGAGCGGATCAGCTTGTTCTGCTGTAATGTTATTTCTTTACTTAAAATAACCACGTGGACATACAAGTGTAGCCAGGCAACCACAGGGAAACATGCGTGTTGTAGTTATGTCGAGCTAGTAAATAAATAAAAAATAATAATAAATAAAACTACAACGAGCAGAACTTCAAAAGCGCATCACGTTCTGGCTGTCCCTTTAGAATTGCAGTGCTCTCTGACACTCGTGCTGTCAGACAACGTAAAGACGTGAAGCAGCCAGCAGTGATGTACTAAGCCTGCCGTGTACTTGTGTATTTATGCTTTTGTCTTTTAAATATAACAGGTATGTGCCTCACACCAGTATAAAAAGACACACACAAAAAAACGCACTTATTTATAAACCAGCACGCAATGGAAATACTAATATATTTAATACATGAGCTTTACAAGTCACACGAATACAGTTTGCTTAAAAATCGTCATATAATTATTTTTACTGTTTGCAATTGCATCAACGCTGGGAAAAAGCACGCAGCACACACACACTCAATATGAGAAAAATGACTATAATCTCTGCACTAATGTTGTTTGTTTATTTGAAACAACCTTGTAGACATGCAAGCATATACAGAACTGTAGACATACTGAAACACACTAATTATTTGAAAAAATACCGTGATCTCGTGCTGTATGGAAATGTCTAGTAATCATTTTTTTTATTTATAAAACGCTGTTGTAACTGTATAGCAGGAAAAATAAAACAACACACGTATTTTTGAACCACAACACAATCGTAATACTAATATATTTAATACATGAGCTTTACAAGTCACACGAATACAGTTTGCTTAAAAATCGTCATATAATTATTTTTACAACACAGTCACAAATCCTGAATCTGCTGCAAAAAACCGCGCGTGTAAGCCATTGAAAAGATGCTTTGGAGGGAGGGAAGGAGCGGTTCGCGGCGCGGCGCGGCGGGGGGGGTCGACTTTGCAAGCGTATCTTTCAAGTAATGAGTGCCATAGACAGAACTGTTCAAAATCGCTTGCTCTATTAAATACAATTGTAAGGACTAAGCTCGCGTGGTTATTCACAAAGAATCCCTCCCCAAAACAGCGGACATTTTAGTATAATAGGAGCGGATCAGCTTGTTCTGCTGTAATGTTATTTCTTTACTTAAAATAACCACATGGACCTACAAGTGTAGCCAGGCAACCACAGGGAAACATGCGTGTTGTAGTTATGTCGAGCTAGTAAATAAATAAAAAATAATAATAAATAAAACTACAACGAGCAGAACTTCAAAAGCGCATCACGTTCTAGCTGTCCCTTTAGAATTGCAGTGCTCTCTGACACTCGTGCTGTCAGACAACGTAAAGACGTGAAGCAGGCAGCATTGATGTACTAAGCCTGCCGTGTACTTGTGTATTTATGTTTTTGTCTTTTATGTATAACAGGTATGTGCCTAGCACTACAGTATAAAAAGACATATACTGTAAACTAAGAGAACATTTTTTGAAGAACTGTTGCAGCTGCTCAACTCTGGGAAAGAAATGCACCACACGCGCAAGACGCACACACACACACACACGCTCACTAAGTATGAGAAAAATGACTGTAATCTCTGCCCTAATGTTGTTTATTTATTTAGAATAACCTTGTGGACATGCAGGCATATACAGAACTGTAGACATACTGAAACACACTAATTATTTAAAAAATACCGTGATCTCGTGCTGTATACAAATGTTTTGTAATTATTATTTTTTTAAAAACGCTGTTGTAACTGTATAGCAGGAAAAATAAAAAACGCACTTATTTTTAAACCAGAACACAATTGTAATACTAATATGTTTAATACATGCGCTTTACAAGTCACACGAATACAGTTTGCTTAAAAATCGTCATATAATTATTTTTACTGTAGACATACTGAAACACACTAATTATTTGAAAAAAATACCGTGATCTCGTGCTGTATGGAAATGCTTTGTAAACATTTTTTTTTTTTTTTTTGAAACGCAGTTGTAACTGAACAGCAGGCAAAAAAAAAACCTCACGTATTTTTAAACCACAACACAATCGTAATACTAATATGTTTAATACATGAGCTTTACAAGTCACACGAATACAGTTTGCTTAAAAATCATCATATAATTATTTTTACTGTTTGCAATTGCATCAACGCTGGGAAAAAAGCAGCGCAAGCACACACACTCACTGTATGAGAAAAATGACTGTAATCTCTGCACTAATGTTGTTTGTTTATTTGAAACAACCTTGTAGACATGCAAGCATATACAGAACTGTAGACATACTGAAACACACTAATTATTTGAAAAAATACCGTGATCTCGTGCTGTATACAAATGTTTTGTACTCAATTTTTTAAAAACGCTGTTGTAACTGTATAGGAGGAAAAATAAAAACGCACTTATTTTTAAACCAGAACACAATAGTAATACTAATATGTTTAATACATGAGCTTTGCAAGTCACATGAATACAGTTTGTTTAAAAATCGGTGGGGACTTTGAAGTGTATCTTTCATTAACTGGTTATTTCAGTTAATTAAATACCAGCTGACCAGCTTCTCTGCTATAATGTTAAAAGTAACCTCGTGGACATGCAGGCAGAAGCCATAAAAACAAAACACCTGCACTATTCTTTTTAACACTAGAACCGCCACGGTAGTCATTTTGGTTTTCACTTTTAAAATTGAAATTACTATGCGTGTGTTAAAGATCCACGGTTGTCTGTTCTTGACTTTTCCTAAATACATGTATTGAATATACTGACAACGTTTGAAAGTCAGAATTGCAAAAATAAAAAAGTTATGAGCACTTCTACCTAGAACCGCCCAAAGTAATCATTTTGACGGCTTGTTACAACACATGCTTTTATTATTAATATAACCTACAATGCGCTATATGGCCCTATATCGCTAATTTTGAAAATAAAGCCTTTTATATTTATTTTTTCATTTATAATACAATGTTTCTGCTAAGCAAATGTTAGATATGATGTTTATAAATAAAACTTTTGAGTTGTATCTGATAGTTGGGGGCACATTGCAAGCGTATCTTTAATTAACTGGTTATTTCATTTAAATAAAAGTATATACAGAACGGTTAAGAATCGCTTGCTCTATAACCGTGTTATTTTATAATTGTAGCTGACCAGCTTCTTTGCAGTACTCACCACCTTTTCCACAGCTCACTGCTTCAGCCATAATCTTATACCTATTTAACCTTATCTTGTTACCTGTAGTATCCCACTATTAGAACAAAAACAAAATATCACTGTGTTTTACATTAACAAGCAGAAAAAACAAAGTTTGGCCTTTAACTACGGGTGGTACAAGGTTGCCCTCTTGTGGCGAACTGTACAACAGTCTCTGGAGACAAAGACTGCTTTGGAAAATCTCACAACAGGAGGCCGTTTATGACCATGAAAAGCATATACTGCTTAATACTATTATCGCATCTAACAGTAAATTATATAATGGTTAAAAAAATACTGTGCCCAGTTTATTTTTTAACAGTGTAAAATTGACATTTTTATATTATTATTTGAATTTTTTTCATAAAATTACTATAATCTCGGGTGTACAGAAAATTGACAGCCGGGTATTTCAAATATGCAACTGAAAGTTCCACAGCGCGAATTGCACTCCCACAACGAATCGCAGGTAGTTATCAAAATGAATACTAAATCGACATTTATAAAATACTAACCGTTGTCCTGCAAAAAACACACACGATAAAATGATGCTTTCCAATTAACAACATGTTCGTACGATTTCCATTTTCACGAGTCTCTGACCGTATCTTGTTCTGCTGTAAAGGCCTGGAAGCCTTCAAGTTGCCTGCAACTTCTAGTTATTAGGCTTCCAGGCCAGAATGGCCGGGAAGCCTATTGTTGTTGTAAAGATTTTTATTATTAGGCTTCCAGGCCAGAATGGCCGGGAAGCCTATTGTTGTTGTAAAGATTATTATTATTATTTTTTTTCCTTCCTCCCAAATTACAAAAGCCTATAACTTTTAAACGGCTGCACGAAAACTCACGAAATTTGGCACGGACGTAGAGGACTATGGGATGTTGTGCCATGGTCAATATGGCGGCTTTTGGTCACATGGTGTGGCAGCCATCTTGGATTTAATGAAATTTTGGGAAATTTTCAAATGTCTTCTTCTCAAGAACGGTACATAGTACAGCTGTGAAAATTTTTGTACATAGTGCGCTCCTGTCCAAGATTGATTTTACGTAAGAAAAAGTTGATCGGTAACATGGTGTGGAAACTATGTGCCATTTTGCGTAAAACGCTTAAACGACATCTCCTCATGAACCCTTTGGCCGATTGACGTGAATCTTGGGTATATGTTATCTTTGTAGTGTCCTCTAAAAAGTTATTCAGGAAAAGTTCCTACATGAACAAACATGGCTGCTATGAGCCAATCAATGTGGGTGATATGGCATTTTTGCCCAAAACATACCCTGCAATGATACATTCCCACCACTAGGGACCTGTTGCCATGGAAACGTGAGCAAGGTCTAGGGAAGAAAAGGCAGCCATTTTTTGCTGGTGTCTGGAAAAAACTGTTTTACTGAACTCGTATAACATTAAACACAGTAATTACACTGGAATGGCTAGTATTATATTACACATACACACTGTACAGTGTACAATGCCTCATAGTGTAACTAAGAACTTTTTTTTAGGAACTGTTGCAGCTGCTTCAACGCTGGGAAAAGAAATGCAGCACGCACACACACACACACACACACGCTCACTAAGTACGAGAAAAATGACTGTAATCTCTGCCCTAATGTTGTTTATTTATTTAAAATAACCTTGTGGACATGCAGGCATATACAGAACTGTAGACATACTGAAACACACTAATTATTTGAAAAAATACCGTGATCTCGTGCTGTATAGAAATGTGTTGTAATCATTTTTTTTAAACGCAGTTGTAACTGAACAGCAGGAAAAAAAAAACGCACGTATTTTTAAACCACAACACAATCGTAATACTAATATGTTTAATACATGCGCTTTACAAATCACACGAATACAGTTTGCTTAAAAATCGTCATATAATTATTTTTACAACACAGTCACAAATCCTGAATCTGCGGCGCTTTACAAATCACACGAATACAGTTTGTTTAAAAATCGTCATATAATTATTTTTACAACACAGTCACAAATCCTGAATCTGCTGCAAAAAGCCGCGTGTAAGCCATTGAAAAGACGCTTTGGAGCGGGGGGGTCGACTTTGCAAACGTATCATTCAGGTTATGAGTGCCATAGACAGAACTGTTCAAAATCGCTTCCTCTATTAAATACAATTGTAAGGACTAAGCTCGCGTGGTTATTCACAGAGAATCCCTCCCCAAAACAGCGGACATTTTAGTATAATAGGAGCGGATCAGCTTGTTCTGCTGTAATGTTATTTCTTTACTTAAAATAACCACGTGTAGCCAGGCAACCACAGGGAAACGTGCGTGTTGTAGTTATGTCGAGCTAGTAAATAAATACAAAATAATAATAAATAAAACTACAACGAGCAGAACTTCAAAAGCGCATCACGTTCTGGCTGTCCCTTTAGAACTGAAAAGCCAAGAAAACCATTCAATGGCCGAGTGGGGCGACAGGAGCCGAGAGAAGCCGAAAAAAGGGCGTAGCTCATGAATAGTCATACGTGCCCCGTGATTAGATAGGAGCGGTCAAAAGGAAACAAGCTGCCTGTGACTGAATCAGCGCACAGAGAATAACACGGACATTTGCAGAGCTTTTTGAGATGTTATAGTAATAAAATAATGACTTGGATCTCATTATTGAGGAGTTTGGTGATAAAATGAGTGATTAGGAGATGATCGATCGGTATGTACGACTATTAGTATTATTATTATTTATTTCAAGCATATGTGAAAGCTGTAGCGAACGAAAGGGTGGGGCGGGGCTGGAGTTGCCAGTGAGTGCTTTGTTGATATGCAGGGCCATTTAAACCAGTTTGATTGTGGGGAAAAATACTTTTAAACAGCGCATCTAAAATTAAATGCGCGTGTGAAAATAAATTGGACCTGACGCGCCTGATGCACTTAATAAATGTACTGCAGACGCAGTTGTAACTGAAAGGCAGGCAAAAAAAAAGCACGTATTTTTAAACCACAACACAATCGTAATACTAATATGTTTAATACATGCGCTTAACAAATCACACGAATACAGTTTGCTTAAGAATCGTCATATAATTATTTTTACAACACAGGCACAAATCCTGAATCTGCTGCAAAAAGCCGCGTGTAAGCTATTGAAAAGACGCTTTGGAGGGAGCGGGGGTCGACTTTGCAAACGTATCATTCAGGTTATGAGTGCCATAGACACAACTGTTCAAAATCGCTTGCTCTATTAAATACAATTGTAAGGACTAAGCTCGCATGGTTATTCACAGAGAATCCCTCCCAAAACAGCGGGCATTTTAGTATAATAGGAGCGGATCAGCTTGTTCTGCTGTAATGTTATTTCTTTACTTAAAATAACCACGTGGACATACGAGTGTAGCCAGGCAACCACAGGGAAACATGCGTGTTGTAGTTATGTCGAGCTAGTAAATAAATAAAAATAATAATAAATAAAACTACAACGAGCAGAACTTCAAAAGCGCATCACGCTTTGGCTGTCCCTTTAGAATTGCAGTGCTCTCTGACACTCGTGCTGTCAGACAACGTAAACGTGAAGCAGGCAGCAGTGATGTACTAAGCCTGCCGTGTACTTGTGTATTTATGTTTTTGTCTTTTAAATATAACAGGTATGTGCCTCACACTACACTATAAAAAGACACAATAAATCGTCATATAATTATTTTTACTGTTTGCAATTGCATCAACGCTGGGAAAAAAGCAGCGCGCGCACACACACACTCACTGTATGAGAAAAATGACTGTAATCTCTGCACTAATGTTGTTTGTTTATTTGAAACAACCTTGTAGACATGCAAGCATATGTAGAACTGTAGACATACTGAAACACACTAATTATTTGAAAAAAATACCGTGATCTCCTGCTGTATAGAAATGTCTTGTAAACATTTTTTTTTTTGAAACGGAGTTGTAACTGAACAGCAGGCAAAAAAAACCCCACACGTATTTTTAAACCACAACATAATCGTAATACTAATATATTTAATACATGAGCTTTACAAGTCACACGAATACAGTTTGCTTAAAAATCGTCATATAATTATTTTTACTGTTTGCAATTGCATCAACGCTGGGAAAAAAGCAGCAGCACACACACTCACTGTATGAGAAAAATGACTGTAATCTCTGCACTAATGTTGTTTGTTTATTTGAAACAACCTTGTAGACATGCAAGCATATGCAGAACTGTAGACATACTGAAACACACTAATTATTTGAAAAAATACCGTGATCTCGTGCTGTATACAAATGTTTTGTAATCATTTTTTTTTTTAAAACGCTGTTGTAACTGTATAGCAGGAAAAATAAAATACTAATATGTTTAATACATGAGCTTTACAAGTCACACGAATACAGTTTGTTTAAAAATCGGGGGACGACTTTGAAGTGTATCTTTCATTAACTGGTTATTTCAGTTAATTAAATACCAGCTGACCAGCTTCTCTGCTATAATGTTAAAAGTAACCTCGTGGACATGCAGGCAGAAGCCACAAAAACAAAACACCTGCACTATTCTTTTTAACACTAGAACTGCCACGGTAGTCATTTTTGACGGTTTTCACTTTTAAAATTGAAATTACTATGCGTGTGTTAAAGATCCACGGTTGTCTGTTCTTGACTTTTCCTAAATACATGTATTGAATATACTGACAACGTTTGAAAGTCAGAATTGCAAAAATAAAAAAGTTATGAGCACTTCTACCTAGAACCGCCAAAGTAATCATTTTGACGGCTTGTTACAACACATGCTTTTATTATTAATATAACCTACAATGCGCTATATGGCCCTATATGCGCTAATTTTGAAAATAAAGCCTTTTATATTTATTTTTTCATTTATAATACAATGTTTCTGCTAAGCAAATGTTAGATATGATGTTTATAAATAAAACTTTTGAGTTGTATCTGATAGTTGGGGGGCACATTGCAAGCGTATCTTTAATTAACTGGTTATTTCATTTAAATAAAAGTATATACAGAACGGTTAAGAATCGCTTGCTCTATAACCGTGTTATTTTATAATTGTAGCTGACCAGCTTCTATGCAGTACTCACCACCTTTTCCACAGCTCACTGCTTCAGCCATAATCTTATACCTATTTAACCTTATCTTGTTACCTGTAGTATCCCACTATTAGAACAAAAACAAAATATCACTGTGTTTTACATTAACAAGCAGAAAAAACAAAGTTTGGCCTTGAACTACGGGTGGTACAAGGTTGCCCTCTTGTGGCGAACTGTACAACAGTCTCTGGAGACAAAGACTGCTTTGGAAAATCTCACAACAGGAGGCCGTTTATGACCATGAAAAGCATATACTGCTTAATACTATTATCGCATCTAACAGTAAATTATATAATGGTTAAAAAATACTGTGCCCAGTTTATTTTTTAACAGTGTAAAATTGACATTTTTATATTATTATTTGAATTTTTTTCATAAAATTACTATAATCTCGGGTGTACAGAAAATTGACAGCCGGGTATTTCAAATATGCAACTGAAAGTTCCACAGCGAATTGCACTCCCACAACGAATCGCAGGTAGTTATCAAAATGAATACTAAATCGACATTTATAAAATACTAACCGTTGTCCTGCAAAAACACACACGATAAAATGATGCTTTCCAATTAACAACATGTTCGTACGATTTCCATTTTCACGAGTCTCTGACCGTATCTTGTTCTGCTGTAAAGGCCTGGAAGCCTTCAAGTTGCCTGCAACTTCTAGTTATTATTATTATTATTTTTTTTTCCTTCCTCCCAAATTACAAAAGCCTATAACTTTTAAACGGCTGCACGAAAACTCACGAAATTTGGCACGGACGTAGAGGACTATGGGATGTTGTGCCATGGTCAATATGGCGGCTTTTGGTCACATGGTGTGGCAGCCATCTTGGATTTAATGAAATTTTTGGGAAATTTTCAAATGTCTTCTTCTCAAGAACGGTACATAGTACAGCTGTGAAAATTTTTGTACATAGTGCGCTCCTGTCCAAGATTGATTTTACGTAAGAAAAAGTTGATCGGTAACATGGTGTGGAAACTATGTGCCATTTTGCGTAAAACGCTTAAACGACATCTCCTCATGAACCCTTTGGCCGATTGACGTGAATCTTGGGTATATGTTATCTTTGTAGTGTCCTCTAAAAAGTTATTCAGGAAAAGTTCCTACATGAACAAACATGGCTGCTATGAGCCAATCAATGTGGGTGATATGGCATTTTTGCCCAAAACATACCCTGCAATGATACATTCCCACCACTAGGGACCTGTTGCCATGGAAACGTGAGCAAGGTCTAGGGAAGAAAAGGCAGCCATTTTTTGCTGGTGTCTGGAAAAAACTGTTTTACTGAACTCGTATAACATTAAACACAGTAATTACACTGGAATGGCTAGTATTATATTACACATACACACTGTACAGTGTACAATGCCTCATAGTGTAACTAAGAACTTTTTTTTAGGAACTGTTGCAGCTGCTTCAACGCCTAGAAAAGAAATGCAGCACGCACACACACACACACACACACACACACACGCGTTCACTAAGTACGAGAAAAATGACTGTAATCTGTGCCCTAATGTTGTTTATTTATTTAAAATAACCTTGTGGACATGCAGGCATATACAGAACTGTAGACATACTGAAACACACTAATTATTTGAAAAAAATACTGTGATCTCGTGCTGTATAGAAATGTGCTGTAATCACAGCAGGCAAGAAAAAAAAAACGCACGTATTTTTAAACCACAACACAATCGTAATACTAATATGTTTAATACATGCGCTTTACAAATCACACGAATACAGTTTGCTTAAAAATCGTCATATAATTATTTTTACAACACAGTCACAAATCCTGAATCTGCGGCGCGGCGCTTTACAAATCACACGAATACAGTTTGTTTAAAAATCGTCATATAATTATTTTTACAACACAGTCACAAATCCTGAATCTGCTGCAAAAAGCCGGCGTGTAAGCCATTGAAAAGACGCTTTGGAGGGAGGGGGCGGGGGGTCGACTTTGCAAGCGTATCATTCAGGTTATGAGTGCCATAGACAGAACTGTTCAAAATCGCTTCCTCTATTAAATACAATTGTAAGGACTAAGCTCGCGTGGTTATTCACAGAGAATCCCTCCCCAAAACAGCGGACATTTTAGTATAATAGGAGCGGATCAGCTTGTTCTGCTGTAATGTTATTTCTTTACTTAAAATAACCACGTGGACATACAGTGTAGCCAGGCAACCACAGGGAAACATGCGTGTTGTAGTTATGTCGAGCTAGTAAATAAATAAATAATAATAATAAATAAAACTACAACGAGCAGAACTTCAAAAGCGCATCACGTCCTGGCTGTCCCTTTAGAACTGCAGTGCTCTCTGACACTCGTGCTGTCAGACAACGTAAAGACGTGAAGCAGGCAGCAGTGATGTACTAAGCCTGCCGTGTACTTGTGTATTTATGCTTTTGTCTTTTAAATATAAGAGGTATGTGCCTCACACTAGTATAAAAAGACACACACAAAAAAAAGCACTTATTTATAAACCAGCACGCAATGGAAATACTAATATATTTAATACATGAGCTTTACAAGTCACACGAATACAGTTTGCTTAAAAATCGTCATATAATTATTTTTACTGTTTGCAATTGCATCAACGCTGGGAAAAAAGCAGCGCGCGCGCACACACACTCACTATGAGAAAAATGAGTATAATCTCTGCACTAATGTTGTTTGTTTATTTGAAACAACCTTGTAGACATGCAAGCATATGCAGAACTGTAGACATACTGAAACACACTAATTATTTGAAAAAAATACCTTGATCTCGTGCTGTATGGAATATGTTTAGTAATCATTTTTTTTTTTAAAACGCTGTTGTAACTGTATAGCAGGAAAAATAAAACAAGACACGTATTTTTAAACCACAACACAATCGTAATACTAATATATTTAATACATGAGCTTTACAAGTCACACGAATACAGTTTGCTTAAAATCGTCATATAATTATTTTTACAACACAGTCACAAATCCTGAATCTGCTGCAAAAAGCCGCGTGTAAGCCATTGAAAAGATGCTTTGAGGGAGGGAAGTGGCGCGGGGGGTCGACTTTGCAAGCGTATCTTTCAAGTAATGAGTGCCATAGACAGAACTGTTCAAAATCGCTTGCTCTATTAAATACAATTGTAAGGACTAAGCTCGCGTGGTTATTCACAAAGAATCCCTCCCCAAAACAGCGGACATTTTAGTATAATAGGAGCGGATCAGCTTGTTCTGCTGTAATGTTATTTCTTTACTTAAAATAACCACGTGGACATACGAGTGTAGCCAGGCAACCACAGGGAAACATGCGTGTTGTAGTTATGTCGAGCTAGTAAATAAATAAAAAATAATAATAAATAAAACTACAACGAGCAGAACTTCAAAAGCGCATCACGTTCTGGCTGTCCCTTTAGAACTGAAAAAGCCAAGAAAACCATTCAATGGCCGAGTGGGAGCGACAGGAGCCGAGAGAAGCCGAAAAAAGGGCGTAGCTCATGAATAGTCATACGTGCCCCGTGATTAGATAGGAGCGGTCAAAGGAAACAAGCTGCCTGTGACTGAATCAGCCCACAGAGAATAACACGGACATTTGCAGAGCTTTTTGAGATGTTATAGTAATAAAATAATGACTTGGATCTCATTATTGAGGAGTTTGGTGATAAAATGAGTGATTAGGAGATGATCGATCGGTATGTACGACTATTAGTATATTATTATTTATTTCAAGCATATGTGAAAGCTGTAGCGAACGAAAGGGTGGGGCGGGGCCGGAGTTGCCAGTGAGTGCTTTGTTGATATGCAGGGCCATTTAAACCAGTTTGATTGTGGGGAAAAATACTTTTAAACAGCGCATCTAAAATTAAATGCGCGTGTGAAAATAAATTGGACCTGACGCCTGATGCACTTAATAAATGTACTGCAGACGCAGTTGTAACTGAAAGGCAGGCAAAAAAAAAGCACGTATTTTTAAACCACAACACAATCGTAATACTAATATGTTTAATACATGCGCTTAACAAATCACACGAATACAGTTTGCTTAAGAATCGTCATATAATTATTTTTACAACACAGGCACAAATCCTGAATCTGCTGCAAAAAGCCGCGTGTAAGCTATTGAAAAGACGCTTTGGAGGGAGCGGGGGTCGACTTTGCAAACGTATCATTCAGGTTATGAGTGCCATAGACACAACTGTTCAAAATCGCTTGCTCTATTAAATACAGTTGTAAGGACTAAGCTCGCATGGTTATTCACAGAGAATCCCTCCCCAAAACAGCGGACATTTTAGTATAATAGGAGCGGATCAGCTTGTTCTGCTGTAATGTTATTTCTTTACTTAAAATAACCACGTGGACATACGAGTGTAGCCAGGCAACCACAGGGAAACATGCGTGTTGTAGTTATGTCGATAAATAAATAAAAAATAATAATAAATAAAACTACAACGAGCAGAACTTCAAAAGCGCATCACGTTCTGGCTGTCCCTTTAGAACTGAAAAAGCCAAGAAAACCATTCAATGGCCGAGTGGGAGCGACAGGAGCCGAGAGAAGCCGAAAAAAAGGGGCGTAGCTCATGAATATTCATACGTGCCCCCGTGATTAGATAGGAGCGGTCAAAAGGAAACAAGCTGCCTGTGACTGAATCAGCCCACAGAGAATAACACGGACATTTGCAGAGCTTTTTTGAGATGTTATAGTAATAAAATAATGACTTGGATCTCATTATTGAGGAGTTTGGTGATAAAATGAGTGATTAGGAGATGATCGATCGGTATGTACGACTATTATTATTATTATTTATTTCAAGCATATGTGAAAGCTGTAGCGAACGAAAGGGTGGGGCGGGGCCGGAGTTGCCAGTGAGTGCTTTGTTGATATGCAGGGCCATTTAAACCAGTTTGATTGTGGGGAAAAATACTTTTAAACAGCGAATCTAAAATTAAATGCGCGTGTGAAAATAAATTGGACCTGACGCGCCTGATGCACTTAATAAATGTACTGCAGACGCAGTTGTAACTGAAAGGCAGGCACAAAAAAAAAGCACGTATTTTTAAACCACAACACAATCGTAATACTAATATGTTTAATACATGCGCTTAACAAATCACACGAATACAGTTTGCTTAAAAATCGTCATATAATTATTTTTACTGTTTGCAATTGCATCAACGCTGGGAAAAAAGCAGCGCGCGCACACACACACTCACTGTATGAGAAAAATGACTGTAATCTCTGCACTAATGTTGTTTGTTTATTTGAAACAACCTTGTAGACATGCAAGCATATGTAGAACTGTAGACATACTGAAACACACTAATTATTTGAAAAAATACCGTGATCTCGTGCTGTATACAAATGTTTTGTAATCATTTTTTTTTAAACGCTGTTGTAACTGTATAGCAGGAAAAATAAAAACGCACTTATTTTTAAACCAGAACACAATAGTAATACTAATATGTTTAATACATGAGCTTTACAAGTCACACGAATACAGTTTGTTTAAAAATCGGGGACGACGACTTTGAAGTGTATCTTTCATTAACTGGTTATTTCAGTTAATTAAATACCAGCTGACCAGCTTCTCTGCTATAATGTTAAAAGTAACCTCGTGGACATGCAGGCAGAAGCCAAAAAACAAAACACCTGCACTATTCTTTTTAACACTAGAACCGCCACGGTAGTCATTTTTGACGGTTTTCACTTTTAAAATTGAAATTACTATGCGTGTGTTAAAGATCCACGGTTGTCTGTTCTTGACTTTTCCTAAATACATGTATTGAATATACTGACGACGTTTGAAAGTCACAATTGCAAAAATAAAAAAGTTATGAGCACTTCTACCTAGAACCGCCAAAGTAGTCATTTTGACGGCTTGTTACAACACATGCTTTTATTATTAATATAACCTACAATGCGCTATATGGCCCTATATGCGCTAATTTTGAAAATAAAGCCTTTTATATTTATTTTTTCATTTAAATACAATGTTTCTGCTATGCAAATGTTAGATATGATGTTTATAAATAAAACTTTTGAGTTGTATCTGATAGTTTGGGGGCACTTTGCAAGCGTATCTTTAATTAACTGGTTATTTCATTTAAATAAAAGTATATACAGAACGGTTAAGAATCGCTTGCTCTATAACCGTGTTATTTTATAATTGTAGCTGACCAGCTTCTATGCAGTACTCACCACCTTTGCCACAGCTCACTGCTTCAGCCATAATCTTATACCTATTTAACCTTATCTTGTTACCTGTAGTATCCCACTATTAGAACAAAAACAAAATATCACTGTGTTTTACATTAACAAGCAGAAAAAACAAAGTTTGGCCTTGAACTACGGGGTGGTACAAGGTTGCCCTCTTGTGGCGAACTGTACAACAGTCTCTGGAGACAAAGACTGCTTTGGAAAATCTCACCACAGGAGGCCGCTTATGACCATGAAAAGCATATACTGCTTAATACTATTATCGCATCTAACAGTAAATTATATAATGGTTAAAAAATACTGTGCCCAGTTTATTTTTTAACAGTGTAAAATTGACATTTTTATATTATTATTTGAATTTTTTTCATAAAATTACTATAATCTCGGGTGTACAGAAAATTGACAGCCGGGTATTTCAAATATGCAACTGAAAGTTCCACAGCGAATTGCACTCCCACAACGAATCGCAGGTAGTTATCAAAATGAATACTAAATCAACATTTATAAAATACTAACCGTTGTCCTGCAAAAAACACACGCTATAAAATGATGCTTTCCAATTAACAACATGTTCGTACGATTTCCATTTTCACGAGTCTCTGACCGTATCTTGTTCTGCTGTAAAGGCCTGGAAGCCTTCAAGTTGCCTGCAACTTCTAGTTATTATTATTATTTTTTATTTATTTTTTTTCCTTCCTCCCAAATTACAAAAGCCTATAACTTTTAAACGGCTGCACGAAAACTCACGAAATTTGGCACGGACGTAGAGGACTATGGGATGTTGTGCCATGGTCAATATGGCGGCTTTTGGTCACATGGTGTGGCAGCCATCTTGGATTTAATGAAATTTTGGGAAATTTTCAAATGTCTTCTTCTCATGAACGGTACATAGTACAGCTGTGAAAATTTTTGTACATAGTGCGCTCCTGTCCAAGATTGATTTTACATAAGAAAAAGTTGATCGGTAACATGGTGTGGAAACTATGTGCCATTTTGCGTAAAAACGCTTAAACGACATCTCCTCATGAACCCTTTGGCCGATTGACGTGAATCTTGGGTATATGTTATCTTTGTAGTGTCCTCTAAAAAGTTATTCAGGAAAAGTTCCTACATGAACAAACATGGCTGCTATGAGCCAATCAATGTGGGTGATATGGCATTTTGCCCAAAACATACCCTGCAATGATACATTCCCACCACTAGGGACCTGTTGCCATGGAAACGTGAGCAAGGTCTAGGGAAGAAAAGGCAGCCATTTTTTGCTGGTGTCTGGAAAAAACTGTTTGACTAACTTGTGTAACATTAAACACAGTAATTACACTGGAATGGCTAGTATTATATTACACATACACACTGTACAGTGTACAATGCCTCATAGTGTAACTAAGAACTTTTTTTTTAGGAACTGTTGCAGCTGCTTCAACGCTGGGAAAAGAAATGCAGCACGCACACACACACACACACACACAGCTCACTAAGTACGAGAAAAATGACTGTAATCTCTGCCCTAATGTTGTTTATTTATTTAAAATAACCTTGTGGACATGCAGGCATATACAGAACTGTAGACATACTGAAACACACTAATTATTTGAAAAAATACCGTGATCTCGTGCTGTATAGAAATGTGTTGTAATCATTTTTTTTTGAAACGCAGTTGTAACTGAACAGCAGGCAAAAAAAAAACAACGCACATATTTTTAAACCACAACACAATCATAATACTAATATGTTTAATAGATGCGCTTTACAAATCACACGAATACAGTTTGCTTAAAAATCGTCATATAATTATTTTTACAACAGTCACAAATCCTGAATCTGTTGCAAAACAGCCGCGTGTAAGCCATTGAAAAGACGCTTTGAGGGAAGAGGCGGCGCGGCGGGGGGGCAGACTTTGCAAGCGCATCTTTCAAGTAATGAATGCCATAGACAGAACTGTTCAAAATCTCTTGCTCTATTAAATACAATTGTAAGGACTAAGCTCGCGTGGTTATTCACAGAGAATCCCTCCCCAAAACAGCGGACATTTTAGTATAATAGGAGTGGATCAGCTTGTTCTGCTGTAATGTTATTTCTTTACTTAAAATAACCACGTGGACATACAAGTGTAGCCAGGCTACCACAGGGAAACATGGGTGTTGTAGTTATGTCGAGCTAAATAAATAAAAAATAATAATAAATAAAACTACAACGAGCAGAACTTCAAAAGCGCATCACGTTCTGGCTGTCCCTTTAGAACTGCAGCGCTCTCTGACACTTGTGCTGTCAGACAACGTAAAGACGTGAAGCTGACAGCAGTGATGTACTAAGCCTGCCGTGTACTTGTGTATTTATGTTTTTGTCTTTTATATATAACAGGTATGTGCCTCACACCAGTATAAAAAGACACACACAAAAAACGCACTTATTTTTTAACCACAACACAATCGTAATACTAATATATTTAATACATGAGCTTTACAAGTCACACAAATATAGTTTACTTAAAAATCGTCATATAATTATTTTTACTGTTTGCAATTGCATCAACGCTGGGAAAAAAGCACCGCGCGCGCACACACACTCACTTTATGAGAAAAATGACTGTAATCTCTGCCCTAATGTTGTTTATTTATTTAAAATAACCTTGTGCACATGCAGGCATATACAGAACTGTAGACATACTGAAACACACTAATTATTTGAAAAAAATACCGTGATCTCGTGCTGTAGAGAAATGTGTTGTAATCATTTTTTTTTTTTTTAAACGCAGTTGTAACTGAACAGCAGGCAAAAAAAATCAAAAAAACCGCACGTATTTTTACACCACAACACAATCGTAATACTAATATGTTTAATACATGCGCTTTACAAATCACACGAATACAGTTTGCTTAAAAATCGTCATATAATTATTTTTACATCACAGTCACAAATCCTGAATCTGTGGCGCGGCGCTTTACAAATCACACGAATACAGTTTGTTTAAAAATGGTCATATAATTATTTTTACAACACAGCCACAAATCCTGAATCTGCTGCAAAAAGCCGGCGTGTCAGCCATTGAAAAGACGCTTTGGAGGAGGGAGAGCTGGGGGTCGACTTTGCAAAAGTATCATTCAGGTTATGAGTGCCGTAGACAGAACTGTTCAAAATCGCTTCCTCTATTAAATACAATTGTAAGGACTAAGCTCACGTGGTTATTCACAGAGAATCCCTCCCCAAAACAGCGGACATTTTAGTATAATAGGAGCGGATCAGCTTGTTCTGCTGTAATGTTATTTCTTTACTTAAAATAACCACGTGTAGCCAGGCAACCACAGGGAAACGTGCCTGTTGTAGTTATGTCAAGCTAGTAAATAAATAAAAAATAATAATAAATAAAACTACAACGAGCAGAACTTTCTGGCTGTCCCTTTAGAACTGAAAAAGCCAAGAAAACCATTCAATGGCCGAGTGGGAGCGACAGGAGCCGAGAGAAGCCGAAAAAAAGGGCGTAGCTCATGAATAGTCATACCTGCCCCGGTGATCAGATAGGAGCTTTCATAAGGAAACAAGCTTCCTGTGACTGAATCAGCGCACAGAAAATAACACAGACATTTGCAGAGCTTTTTTGAGATGTTATAGTAATAAAATAATGACTTGGATCTCATTATTGAGGAGTTTGGTGATAAAATGAGTGATTAGGAGATGATCGGTTGGTATGTACGACTATTATTATTATTATTATTATTATTATTATTATTATTATTATTATTATTATTATTATTTATTTCTAGCATATGTGAAAGCTGTAGCGAACGAAAGGGTGGGGCGGGGCTGGAGATGCCAGTGAGTGCTTTGTTGATATGCAGGGCCATTTAAACCCATTTGATTGTGGGGAAAAATACTTTAAACAGCGCATCTAAAATTAAATGCGCGGTGAAAATAAATTGGACCTGACGCCTGATGCACTTAATAAATGTACTACAGACGAGTTGTAACTGAACAGCAGGCAAAAAAAAAACGCACGTATTTTTAAACCACAACACAATCGTAATACTAATATGTTTAATACATGCGCTTAACAAATCACACGAATACAGTTTGCTTAAAAATCGTCATATAATTATTTTTACTGTTTGCAATTGCATCAACGCTGGGAAAAAGCAGCGCACACACACACTCACTGTATGAGAAAAATGACTGTAATCTCTGCACTAATGTTGTTTGTTTATTTGAAACAACCTTGTAGACATGCAAGCATATGTAGAACTGTAGACATACTGAAACACACTAATTATTTGAAAAAATACCGTGATCTCGTGCTGTATACAAATGTTTTGTAATCATTTTTTTTTAAACGCTGTTGTAACTGTATAGCAGGAAAAATAAAAACGCACTTATTTTTAAACCAGAACACAATAGTAATACTAATATGTTTAATACATGAGCTTTACAAGTCACACGAATACAGTTTGTTTAAAAATGGGGGACGACTTTGAAGTGTATCTTTCATTAACTGGTTATTTCAGTTAATTAAATACCAGCTGACCAGCTTCTCTGCTATAATGTTAAAAGTAACATCGTGGACATGCAGGCAGAAGCCAAAAACAAACAAACACCTGCACTATTCTTTTTAACACCAGAACCGCCACGGTAGTCATTTTTGACGGTTTTCACTTTGAAAATTGAAATTACTACGTGTGTTTTAAAGATCCACCGTTGTCTGTTCTTGACTTTTCCTAAATACATGTATTGAATATACTGACGACGTTTGAAAGTCACAATTGCAAAAATAAAAAAAGTTATGAGCACTTCTACCTAGACCTGCCAAAAGTAGTCATTTTGACGGCTTGTTACAACACATGCTTTTATTATTAATATAACCTACAATGCGCTATATGGCCCTATATGCGCTAATTTTGAAAATAAAGCCTTTTATATTTATTTTTTCATTTAAATACAATGTTTCTGCTATGCAAATGTTAGATATGATGTTTATAAATAAAACTTTTGAGTTGTATCTGATAGTTTGGGGGGGGACACTTTGCAAGCGTATCTTTAATTAACTGGTTATTTCATTTAAATAAAAGTATATACAGAACAGTTAAGAATCGCTTGCTCTATAACCGTGTTATTTTAAAATTGTAGCTGACCAGCTTCTATGCAGTACTCACCACCTTTGCCACAGCTCACTGCTTCAGCCATAATCTTATACCTATTTAACCTTATCTTGTTACCTGTAGTATCCCACTATTAGAACAAAAAACAAAATATCACTGTGTTTTACATTAACAAGCAGAAAAAAACAAAGTTTGGCCTTTAACTACGGGTGGTACAAGGTTGCCCTCTTGTGGCGAACTGTACAACAGTCTCTGGAGACAAAGACTGCTTTGGAAAATCTCACCACAGGAGGCCGCTTATGACCATGAAAAGCATATACTGCTTAATACTATTATCGCATCTAACAGTAAATTATATAATGGTTAAAAAATACTGTGCCCAGTTTATTTTTTAACAGTGTAAAATTGACATTTTTATATTATTATTTGAATTTTTTTCATAAAATTACTATAATCTCGGGTGTACAGAAAATTGACAGCCGGGTATTTCAAATATGCAACTGAAAGTTCCACAGCGCGAATTGCACTCCCACAACGAATCGCAGGTAGTTATCAAAATGAATACTAAATCGACATTTATAAAATACTAACCGTTGTCCTGCAAAAAACACACACGATAAAATGATGCTTTCCAATTAACATGTTTGTACGATTTCCATTTTCACGAGTCTCTGACCGTATCTTGTTCTGCTGTAAAGGCGTGGAAGCCTTCAAGTTGCCTGCAACTTCTAGTTATTATTATTATTATTTTTTTCCTTCCTCCCAAATTACAAAAGCATATAACTTTTAAACGGCTGCACCAAAACTCACGAAATTTGGCACGGATGTAGAGGACTATGGGATGTTGTGCCATGGTCAATATGGCGGCTTTTGGTCACATGATGTGGCAGCCATCTTGAATTTAATGAAATTTTTGGGAAATTTTCAAATGTCTTCTTCTCATGAACTGTACATAGTACAGCTGTGGAAATTTTTGTACATAGTGCGCTCCTGTGCACGATTGATTTTACTTAAGAAAAAAGTTGATCGGTCACATGGTGTGGAAACTATGTGCCATTTTGCGTAAAACGCTTAAACGACATCTCCTCATGAACCCTTTGGCCGATTGACGTGAATCTTGGGTATATGTTATCTTTGTAGTGTCCTCTAAAAATGTATTCAGGAAAAGTTCCTACATGAACAAACATGGCTGCCATGAGCCAATCAATGTGGGTGATATGGCATTTTTGCCCCAAAAATACCCTGAAATGATACATTCCCACCACTAGGGACCTGTTGCCATGGAAACGTGAGCAAGGTCTAGGGAAAAAAATGCAGTCATTTTTTTGCTGGTGTCTGGAAAGAACTGTTTTACTAAGTCGTGTAACTTTAAACACAGTAATTACACTGGAATGGCTAGTATTATATTACACATACACACTGTACAGTGTACAATGCCTCATACTGTAACTTTTTTTTTTTAAAACTGTTGCAGCTGCTTCAACGCTGGGAAAAGAAATGCAGCACGCGCGCAAACACACACACGCGCGCTCACTAAGTACGAGAAAAATGACTGTAATCTCTGCCCTAATGTTGTTTATTTATTTAAAATAACCTTGTGGACATGCAGGCATATACAGAACTGTAGACATACTGAAACTCACTAATTATTTGAAAAGAAATACCGTGATCTCGTGCTGTATAGAAATGTCTTGTAATCATTTTTTTTTTTTTTTTGAAACACAGTTGTAACTGAACAGCAGGCAAAAAAAACGCACGTATTTTTAAACCACAACACAATCGTAATACTAATATGTTTAATACATGCGCTTTACAAGTCACACGAATACAGTTTGCTTAAAAATCGTCATATAATTATTTTTACAATACAGTCACAAATCCTGAATATGCTGCAAAAAGTAATGAGTGCCATAGACAGAACTGTTCAAAATCGCTTGCTCTATTAAATACAATTGTAAGGACTAAGCTAGCATGGTTATTCACAGAGAATCCCTCCCCAAAACAGCAGATATTTTAGTATAATAGGAGCGGATCAGCTTGTTCTGCTGTAATGTTATTTCTTTACTTAAAATAACCACGTGGACATACGAGTGTAGCCAGGCAACCACAGGGAAACATGCGTGTGTAGTTATGTCGAGCTAGTAAATAAATAAAAAATAATAATAAATAAAACTACAACGAGCAGAACTTCAAAAGCGCATCACGTTCTGGCGGTCCCTTTAGAACTGCAGTGCTCTCTGACACTCGTGCTGTCAGACAGCGTAACGACGTGAACCAGGCAGCAGTGATGTACTACGCCTGCCGTGTACTTGTGTATTTATGTTTTTGTCTTTTAAATATAACAGGTATGTGCCTCACTTTCCCTCATTAATTCCTCCCTAAGGTATTTTCCATTATGTTTTGTCTTTAATTTAGTTAAATTCATGTTTTTAAAATTATATGTATAGTTAAGGGACAAGTGGCCATCGGGTTATTAGCAGCTGCTAGATGGGTGGGTTTATATTAATTTGTGTTGAAGTAATTAGTTAAATTGTCGTTTTGTGTTGTATCATTATTATTTATTTTACATTCTCTGTGACACTCGTGTCAGACAGCGTAACGGCATGAAGCTGACAGCACTGATGTACTAAGCCTGCCGTGTACTTGTGTATTTATGTTTTTGTCTTTTAAATATAGCAGGTATGTCCCTCTCACTACAGTATAAAAAGACACATACTGTAAACTAAGAAAACATTTTCGTAGAACTGTTGCAGCTTTTTTTTAAAACGCTGTTGGAACTGAACAGCAGGCAAAAAAACGCACTTATTTTTAAACCAGGACACAATCGTAATACAAATATGTTTAATACATGAGCTTTACAAGTCACACGAATACAGTTTGCTTAAAAATCGTCATATAATTATGTTTACGACTGAACTGTGGTCACGCACACACACACTCACTAAGTACCCAGCAAACACAATGATATCATAAAAATGTTATATAAACATTTTGCCAAACATCACGAAAATGTTTTTTCACAATGTTTAAATGATATGAAAATGTAGGGGCTCAGAAACATTTTTAAAATGTTATCACATAACATTATATAAAAACATTATAAAATGTTATATAAACATTTTACCAAACATCACGAAAATGTTTTTTCACAATGTTTAAATGATATGAAAATGTAGGGGCTCAGAAACATTTTTAAAATGTTATCACATAACATATAAAAACATAAGTCTATCATCTTATTGTGCTTAGAAAATGGGTTAATTTTTAGAAATTAAGATAGACACATTTTTATTTAAAAATTAATATAAGTTTATTATTAAACTAAAAAAGTGGTCATAAACAAGAATAATAATAGTGTCTATAATAATAAATATAGCTGCAAGCAGCAATGCAGGAAAGAAAGTGAGAGAAAACAAAGCAGAATTATCCAACTCCTCCTCCTCTAATGATCTGACTCCTCCTCTTCATCCATTCTTGGATGTTGGGTCCCACTCCTTTCCCTCCTTGCTCTGTGCCTCTAAAAAAAAAAAAAAAAAAAAAAAGTTTATAAATTACAAATTCTTTACAAGAGCTTTTAATTGTATAATATATGTGTGTGTGTATGATATATATATATATATATATATATATATATATATATATATATATATATATATATGTATATATATATATATATATATGTTAAAGATATGCTGTTTTTGTTTATTTGATGAGTCTTTAGTCTATTTGATTAGGTTTTTGTTAAAGATATGCTGTTTTTTTGTTTATTTGATGAGTTTTCATTATATTATTTACTTTTTGCCACTTTCACCTCTCATAACATAAGGCTTTCCCCCTTAACATTCTAACCTACAATCACTCACTGCCAGCTTGAATGACACCCCGCCTTCAACCACAAGTTTGGACTCGATACTACATGGATGTCCAGATCAATTAAAATAAGAAAGAGTAAGACCCCAAAATATAAATATATTTTAGCCATGTTTACTCTCTACATGTATGCTGCAGTCGTTTTTCTATTCTAATTACATTAGGCACTCTTCCTCAGCAGAAGGTTAAATATCAGAAGTTCAAGGTAAATACAGGTTTTAATGAAAATAAACACGTGAATCATTTTCTAATGATACAGCCCTCTCGATGCGGTCTCTATTGTGTGGTAGATGACTTTGACTTTCTTTGCGGGCTCTGTCGTGTGGTAGATGACCTTGATGCTCAGGACGCATAACTCCAGTCGCGGTCATCTCTATCACAAGGTAGAGGCGCACAGATTTTTTTTTTTGTGTGCTTTTAATGTGAAGTTAGCAAAAGGTGCTCAAAATTTCTAGCTCGGTTGCAAAGCACCTAAACAGAGGTATCGTGTATATTGGTGCATCATAGAAACGTTTTTACTGATGCAGAAATAAAACAAAATGTTAATGTACCAAAGAATCTGGCAAATCTGGTCCCTAAAGCTGTTTTACTGGTGTGCAAGACAGAAAGGTAACATCTGTCAAAATCTTTTGGCTGTAGACATGGATTGCACTGAATCTATATATACAGATATAATTTAGTTTTCTATATTTTTTTCTATAAATAAGATACCAAGAATACCAAGAGAATAATTATAAGGACTGAAATGCAATAATACTAACCCTCTCATAATTAATGCCCCCGGGTTGATTAGGTGCATTCCTCAATACTTCACCAATCTCGTAGAATATTTCATTTTCTTTAAATTTGTCCAGTGTGGACTTTTTGATTGCTCCTATGAAGGAAATAAAAAAATGTTATTCTTGCCATTATAAGAATTGATGTGGTGTACATCATTATTTAAAGTAAATGGCTTTAAATATCACTTTCTACTGCCTTGCGATCAATATGAAAGGATCTTACAGTATAAGAATGTATTATGTGTTTACTGGCAATCTATTTTTTTATGTAAGTTGAAGTATGTTGAGTTTACATTTAAGCATGGTTTACATTTAAGCATTTGAGCAGGAAAGAAAATGCAATAGCCAAAGGTTCCTGAGGGCTCAAATGCTATTAGAATATAAATACTAAAATAATAAAAAAAGTTTTATTTTTTTCCCCAAATTTTATGAAGCGCTAGTTTTTATCCAGTTCCACAGAGTGCTTTAACTATACCCTTCTTTCCATGCTGAGAACACTGGATGAAGAAAAGAAACCTAACTGGAAAGAATACCTCAACAAAGCTGTACATGCATATAAATGCACTGTATGTGAAGCAGTAGGTTTCTCACCCTGCTACCTCCTCTAACAGGAATCTGTCAGAGCATAGCGGACCTGGGAAACTGAGAGCTATTAGGAAACCATTAAGAGAAATGAGGATATGGAAAAAATAAGAAAACAGAAGTGGCTGACAATCAGAGAATTTGCAGAACACATCTGACCTGGAAAGAAAGACACTTTAGGGGAGAATTGGAAAACAACTCAAGAAATGTAATCACAAAAGTATATATTCTTCATAAGAAAAGATAAAAACACTACAGAAATTTGAAAAGAAGGTGGAGGTTGGTGGCAATACTTACTCATAATTATTTTTGCTATTTCAAGATTTTTAAAAGGCAGTTTTCCCTTTTGCCCAACAACACTGTACATGCTCATAACCTTATTGGTCAAAAGTGACCTCATTATTGCCCGACAAATCTTGGGTAGGTTGCTCCCTCCCTCTATTGATTGTAGAATCCGCACCTGTGTATAATAGTGATATGTGTCAAATATGAAGTGGTACAGCACGGTTGTGTTTTACTTGGTTGTGCAGACGAGAGTAATTGGCATGGAGCGGTTCTTAATAACATGCAGGATCAAGGTGATACAGATGTGATATTTATCCCTGACATCAGAATTGAAAGTCTAAATTCATACATGGAAATTCAGTCACATAATTGTAATAGTATTTTCTTTTAAGAATTATATTACCTCTGAATACTTTCTGAATTTGTTTTTAAAATGAAAAAAAAAATCTACCATTGAGGTTTGCATAGCAGTAGACTTTTAATGGCTACTTTTGCAGACCCCAGTTATCTCTAATTAAATATAGCATGGAGCAATATTCACCATTCTCTTCCTGGTGTTAACATTCAAGTGCTCATCAAATTTTTGGAGCGCATCTGTGGAGTCGAGCTTTCTTCCTTCAGGTAGGACCACTTCGATGCTCTCCATTGCTTCCTCATCATCATCTGTTTTTTTTTTTAACATTTTTTTTATTTCATTACTGCAATTTCCAAATTTTCCAGTTTTTCTAGAACTGAAAGAAGACAAATGTAAATTAATTAACAGTAACTTCTGAACACTAGAGTGTGATAGCGCTACCACTGCACATTAATTACAATATATTGGTATACACTCACCTTGATCTATTCTAGAGACACTGCATTAGTGTATGGCCGTGGAGCTGTAAAGTTTAAGACTTTTCTGTTAAGTATTTTTCAGGTAAGCTGTAGCTAATTTTAAATATAAATAACATATGTGTGTGTGGCAAAGTGCCCCCCCTGTGTATGTTTTATGTTACGGGTTGTGTGTTCGGTGAGTGGAGAACGGGTGTGGAGAAGGAGAAAATAACCAAGGAAAAAGTGAATGTGTTCTTACTCACCGTGTTTGTCTGTTCGTGTCTGTTTACTGTATAGTCCGTTTTGTTTGTCTATTTATTTTGGCACAAGTGCCGTGTCCTGTGTTTTTGTTACAACTGTTTATTTTCTGTCTGTTTATTCATTAAATGCTGAGCGAAAGCATTCGCTCAGCTCCACCAAACTCCACCTCTCTGTCGTTTTTGTTCCTGCTTCTGCCGTGGCGTCACCGCCCAGTTATTCTGTCACACGTGGTGTCCAGAAGAGGGATCACCAGCGCCCCTGGACTCAGGCAGAAGCAGGAACAAAACGACAGAGAGGTGGAGTTTGGGAGCTGAGCGAATGCTTTCAGCATTTAATGAATAAACAGACAGAAAATAAACAGTTGTAACAAAAACACAGGACACGGCACTTGCCAAAATAAATAGACAAACAAAACGGACTATACAGTAAACAGACACCTAACAGACAAACACGGTGAGTAAGAACATTCACTTTTTCCTTGGTTATTTTCTCCTTCTCCACACTCTCTCACTACTAACACACAACCCGTAACATATAACATACACGGGGCACTTGCCACAGTGTGTAAGTAATGTTATTGATATACTGTGAAATAGCTGTACTCTTGTACTTGACTATAGCAACTGCAAGTCACTATGGATAAGGTCAACTGCTCAGAAAGTTAAATATAACATAAATAATTTATATACTGTATATAAATAATTTATTTTAGAATCAATACAGATTATATTGATTGAGATTATTCAAATGTAATTTGTGAAATGTTTGAGATTTTTGATTATGAATATTATTTAACTATTGCTAGAGAAACACCGGGGTGACTGTATTGGTATAACTGTGTGGGGCGGTAAAGTTTCTACAAACTTTTCTGTTACTACCTTGAATGCACAGTAGTAGTGGTGTTTGGTACGTCACCCTCGCCTAATGAGCCATGGCCTTGTCTATCACCACCATAAGATGCCCCTCTGGGAGTGTCAGGAGTGTGCATGCTGGTTCTCCCTCCATAAGATGCACCTCTGGTAATGTCAGAACGGTGCATGCTGGTGCCGCCACCATAAGATGCGCCTCTGGGAGTGTCAGGACGGAGCATGCTGGTACTCCCACCATAAGATGCCCCTCTGGGAGTGTCAGGACGGAGCATGCTGGTGATCCTGCCATAAGATGTGCCTCTGGGAGTATCAGGACGGAGCATGCTTGTGCCGCCACCACCACTACCACCAGATGTGCCTGCATGTTGCATGTTACTACCACCATCAGTTGTTTACAAAATATTAGTATCCAATCCTGTAATGTAGAATTATACACTTAAGTCATAACACTGATGTAAATCTCATTTTGTTTTTCCACACCAAATTACCACTACTCTATTTACTCCACTGTCTCCATATCACCACTCGCTTCCAATTCAATACTCTTGTACTCGACTAGAGCAACTGCAAGTCACTATGGATAAGGTCAACTGCTCAGAAAGTTAAATATAATAATGAAGCTTGGTTCAACATACTTTTCTTTCATAGTGAAATTAAATCTGCATGTACATTAAATACATCTAGAATTATTAAAATTCACTGCAAATAATCTCTGCTAGGGGATTTTTGTACCTGGGAAGGGTGGCGGAGGAGGCGTTGTAATATGTTTCCGGTTATGTTCTTGTTCTCCTGAATCCAAAAAATAAAAAATAAAACATTTAATAAAATTAAGGAACTTAAAAGTTGACAAATGCTGTAACCGTCAGGTCACTGCACAGGTAATTAAATGTTTTGTGTTGTTTAATTTGCAAATTTAACTGTTCCTGTGAGATAGTAATACAAATAAAAAACAAAAATATGTATTTTACAAACAGAACATAACACCAAAGAAAATCACAAATATAGTAGATTTGAAAGAGAATCTTAATAATGCATTACCTTCTTCCACCTCAGTCTCTTCACCACTTGAACTATATAGAACAGGGGAATCAAACCGCTTTGGCCTTTTCCGTTGTCTGCCTGTCTGTGTCTCGTCATCTGATTCAATATTTGTAGTATCCTCTGCTTTTTTAGCATATTTAATTGCTGTCTCATAGTCTGGATATTCTTCAATAAATAAATGAATAATGCTAAACTTAATATACACACATTTAAAAGGATGAAGTTTAATCAGTAATGCTTTTGACAGATTTAATATTATAAGTTCATTGTAAGTCTTGAGGTGAAGCCTTATTGGAAAATAACATTTTTGTAGCTGCAGAGTTGAAATCAGCTGCTCAATTTTGGTGTAGTTGGTGTATTTTTCAGTATTTTTTTATTAAATACAGAGAATTCTATGACCAGGATGACATACACAAGAGGTATAGAAATGTTTGTAAATGCTCCTCTGTGAATGGTTGTGATTTAATGTATAAACAGGTTACCAGGTTTTCCAAGAATCCGAACATCATATGGTGTCCATGAATCTTTATCTGGCATTTCGCTCCTCCTTATTTTTTTTTCTGGTCCCTTCCCCCTGCTGGCCAGTAGCATATTGTCTGTGAAGTTTATCGTAAAATATGACATACATCAGGGGTGTCCAATCCTGGCCAAGCAGGGCTTTTGTTCCAACTGTACCCTAAATTACTTAAATTACTTAAGTGTGACAATTATTGGATCAATTAAGTAATTTATGGCACAGTTGCAACAAAACTAGTAAAACGAGTAACACTGGCCCTCCAGGACCAGGATTGGACAACCCTGACATACAACATGCATATATAAGGCAAAGAACACAGCCAACAATATTATCTACTCATTCTCAGCAGACAGACACTTTGTCTTTACATTGCGTCTTACTGTATTTTTCTTGCCTACTCGGTTGGACTACTCAATGTTAATTTAGGTAAGGACGCCCAAGACTAGTGATAATTGGGATCTGTGAAACCAGCTGCAAAATTAACCACAGAATACCCAAACACTTACCCCATTTGTTCCCTTCTCAATCCAAGAGAGTGGTACACATTCAACTGAATTATCTCTTTGAAATAGCACCACAGTGTATGCCATGGTTATCCTATAAAATAAATAAACAAATATAAATTAAGAGGCTGGCTACACAGTATACAAATTGAGCACAGGTTACAGATTTTGGTATATACCTTAGTAGTTGTGAAGAAGTGGAAGAAATATAATGCTGTTTCCCTGGTCTATCATCATACATTTATTGGTCAGTAATTTTGCTTCGTATATTTTTATTGTGTAGTTATTTTTGTCCACTTTGTAGAAGCCTAATATGCGAACATTGCAGGGTTGCATGTATAAAGCCTCCTTTGAATAATACACCCTGCATTTGTATTTTTCCTCATGTTGGTCCTCCACACAAACAACTTCACAATATTTCCCTTCACTTGTTATAAAGGTATTTTCTGGTCTTTTTTGATGAATTATTGTGTTTGGTGTTAAGTTGTCTTCTTCGTGGACAGTTTCTTCAAAAATTCTTTTCACAATCTGTGTAGCTGGTTTTTTTCCTGACCTTACTTTTTTTTTTAGATGTTGCATGTAATTTTTGAATTTCCATGAAGCACAGTTGTCAGTACCACCAAAGTTGTCTGCATCCCTCTGAAGGTGTATCAGACAATGTACATTGTAGACTAGGAACTCTTGTCCATAGAGCTCTTCACCCTTGCTCACAAAATGCAACAGTAATTGGTGAGCATAATTCCCATATTGTGCAGATAGTTTAGAGTTCACTAAAATACAAATTGAAACATGAAGTGCCATGAAATGGTTGTAATTGTCTTGGGGGAGTACATCTTTAAGGACAAATTGCCCAGTATATAACAAGAATTGCCGGAATTCTGTTGCTTTCCATCAGTCAACCTCATTTAGTCCTCTGGGCTTTCTGGCAGATTCTCTTGGAATGTACTTCCGTATGTTAATGAGACTGGTACTGATCTGTGCAATTTTACCTGCTGAAAGTCTACAGTAATCTTTTGGTCCTCTAATCCAAACAAGCATTAATCTCTTCATGACACCCAAACAAACTTGGTGGAGATAGTCTAGTGGAAAGTCATCTATCATATCCACACCATGTAACTCAAGAAAAGGAGATATTCCTTTATGGTGCTCTTTTTGTGAACAGTTACGGAAATCTGCATCAGTTCTCAGTACATTTTCTATGATTGGATATGTAATCCTGCCAACATACTGTCCTCTTTGACAACATTTATCACATCCATAATACCCACAATGATGTTTAGTGGCCTTAACCAGTGCCCTTGCTTGTGCATCACAAATTATGCCTTTTACACACACTTCAAACTGTTTTCCTTCAAATTCAATGCCCTCTATAATTGCATTATTTAAATCAACAATGGCATCATGCAAAAAGTCGAGGTTTGATGGCTTGCTCTGACCAACAGTAATAGAGAGGGGAAATACCATTGCTGGAATTATATTTGTGATGCAACACAAAATTGGCCAAACAGAGGAATTGGTGCTCTTGAAAAGAGGTAATCCATCTACGTTAAGTGACAAAACTAAACTATTTACATCATTAAGGCTTTGTTTTGGTAACTTCTTTAAGCAACAAGTAAGCATCATGTTTAGCCCAAAATGAAAATAGTTCATGTCTGAAACTGATGTGATTTCTACAGTCCTTGATGTTTTTAACAATGTTCGTGGACTGACAGAAATATCAGGATGACCGTGTCTCTTTAGCATTTTAAGTAGACTGTCGACTGCAACACCTTTGACCTCATTCTTATTTGTCCATCCCCGTAATTCTTCAATAAGTGTGTCTGGTGTTTCGTCACTTGATTCACTTTCCGATTCACTTTCTGATTCACATACAAATGGAGCTTCCCTATCAATAAGATCCCATGCATTGTCACCACAATAATCACAGTTCATGTCATCATATTGATCATTATCGTAATGATTAACTTGATCATGATTGGCATAGTGATTACAATCTTGAAACCCTGTCACATCCTCAGATATCTCATTTTCAGAAGAACTTTCCTCACTCAGACCGCATGCATCAGCTACAATTTGTTGCTTCTTTCTCTTTTCAGAGATCCACTTTCTGTTGTATTCCTGTTTCTGTTTTCTCTTTTGACATACATCCATTTTTTCACCTATACAAATAATAAAAATGTAAAATGTAATCTATCTATCTATCTATCTATCTATCTGTCTATCTATCTATCTATCTATCTATAGGGTAAGTATTAAGCCCCTGTACCAATAAGTATCTAACTAATTATATTTTCTTTAATTAATATTTATGATGAATTCAGTAGACCAGTGGTCCTCAATTATGGTCCCCTGCAATCTACATCAGAAGTTTGAAGCTTCTAATACATATTTTGTTTTTTGCTTGTTTATGATTCTAAAAGAACCTACCTTAAACTTACAATTATAACATAAAAATAATGTTTTATAACAAAGATTGAAAAGGTCATAAAAAATAAAAAAGGGAAATAGTAACTGCTTAAGTATTAATAACTAGTATCATTGCGCATTTACGTTTTAAAACGTCAACAATCTAACCTTACATGAGAAAAATAAACATAATTAAGCCTAAGCAATAATAATAGGAAGTAACTACTGTCACTGCAGATGCGGAAAATCATAAAATCAGTTTTCTTAATCCATAATAATAATAATAGCTAGACAATTCCCCTAAGTGATCCATATATTTTATTGACACCTATTAATTACTAAACGCGACTAAAGAGGGAAGGGGTAAATACAAACCAATCTAAGTTCCTGTGGTACACAAAGGCCAGCACCCAGTTTTGCAGCTAGCCTCTGAGGTGAATTTAAAACTTGAGCGTCTTGGAACGTTAAGTACCTGAGGTGATGAAGAGGCTCGAGAGATCAGTTTTCGCGGCTAGAATGTTTAGCCTCTGAGGAAAAGTTAAAACGTGAGCATCTTTAAACGTCTTGGAACGTTAAGTACCTGAGGTGATCAAAAGGGAGAGACTTAATTTCACCTCTAGAAATACATACATAAATGTAGTGTGATGATTAGTCAAGAAATGTTAGTATTTGGGTCATAAATATATTTACATACAATGAACACATAATTGTATAGCTAAACCTTGTAAAACACAAAAGTTTCCAAAGATAATAGTTAACATTTTATTGAGCTTACACTAATCGTTTGCAGTTGCAAAAGATATACTATACATTTATCAATTATAAAAATATCCTAATAATATCCTTACATTTTAAAATATCCTTACCTTTAAAAATGGTTGTCTCTCGATTGGTGGACTCAAATAATAATAATAATATAAAAAAATATATCCCAATAGATATCTATTGCTCAATTAATCCACACTACTATATAATTACTATATTACTCTATAACTCTATATCTTTTAATCTATATTACTCTATATCTATCAGCTACTCTATCTATTCATTAATTACTCTATCCTATGTCTATGTCTCTCTCTGTCGCCTACGTCTGCGACTTCTCTCGAGCAGTTTCTTGATTTTAAGCTCTGTCGGTTAGAGGCGGGGCTACAGTACAGTACGCTGAACTCTGATGTCAATAGCCGACTAAATCACAATCTATGAGAACATTTTTGACAACTTTTTACAAAATTGTCTTGTATCAAAATTAAACATTATATATATATATATATATATATATATATATATATATATATATATATATATATATATACAGTACTGTGCAGAAGTTTTAGGCAGGTGTGAAAAAATGCTGTAAAGTAAGAATGCTTTCAAAAATAGACATGTTAATAGATTATATTTATCAATTAACTAAATGCAAAGTGAGTGAACAAGAAAAATCTAAATCAAATCCATATTTGATGTGACCACCCTTTGCCTTCAAAACAGCATCAAGCATCAATTCTTCTAGGTACACTTGCACACAGTTTTTGAAGGAACTCGGCAGGTAGGTTGGCCCAAACATCTTGGAGAACTAACCACAGTTCTTCTGTGGATTTAGGCAGCCTCGGTTGCTTCTCTCTCTTCATGTAATCCCAGACAGACTCTATGATGTTGAGATCAGGGCTCTGTGGGGGCCATACCATCACTTCCAGGACTCCTTGTTCTTCTTTACGCTGAAGATAGTTCTTAATGACTTTCGCTGTATGTTTGGGGTCATTGTCATGCTGCAGAATAAATTTGGGCCAATCAGATGCCTCCCTGATGGTATTGCATGATGGATAAGTATCTGCCTGTACTTCTCAGCATTGAGGAGACCATTAATTCTGACCAAATCCCCAACTCCATTTGCAGAAATGCAGCCCCAAACTTGCAAGGAACCTCCACCATGCTTCACTGTTGCCTGCAGACACTCATTCGTGTACGCTCTCCAGCCCTTCGGCGAACAAACTGCCTTCTGCTACAGCCAAATATTTCAAATTTTGACTCATCAGTCCAGAGCACCTGCTGCCATTTTTCTGCACCCCAGTTCCTGTGTTTTCGTACATAGTTGAGTCGCTTGGCCTTGTTTCCACGCCGGAGGTATGGCTTTTGGCCGCAAGTCTTCCATGAAGGCCACTTCTGACCAGACTTCTCCGAATAGAAGATGGGTGTACCAGGGTCCCACTGTTTTCTGCCAGTTCTGAGCTGATGGCACTGCTGGACATCTTCCGATTGCGAAGGAAGTAAGCATGATGTGTCTTTCATCTGCTGCAGTAAGTTTCCTTGGCCGACCACTGCGTCACGGTCCTCAACGTTGCCGTTTCTTTGTGCTTCTTCAAAGAGCTTGGACAGCACATCTGGAAACCCCTGTCTGCCTTGAAATTTCTGCCTGGGAGAGACCTTGCTGATGCAGTATAACTACCTTGTGTCTTGTTGCTGTGCTCAGTCTTGCCATGGTGTATGACTTTTGACAGTAAACTGTCTTCAGCAACCTCACCTTGTTAGCTGAGTTTGGCTGTTCCTCACCCAGTTTTATTCCTCCTACACAGCTGTTTCTGTTTCAGTTAATGATTGTGTTTCAACCTACATATTGAATTGATGATCATTAGCACCTGTTTGGTATAATTGTTTAATCATACACCTGACTATATGCCTACAAAATCCCTGACTTTGTGCAAGTGTACCTAGAAAAATTGATGCTGTTTTGGAGGCAAAGTGTTGTCACACCAAATATGGATTTGATTTAGATTTTTCTTCTGTTCACTTACTTTGCATTTAGTTAATTGATAAATATAATCTATTAACATGTCTATTTTTGAAAGCATTCTTACTTTACAGCATTTTTTCACACCTGCCTAAAACTTTTGCACAGTACTGTATATATATATATATATGTATTTATTTCACATTTACTGCAGAGGGTAATTAATACGTTTAACCACAATATAAAAAATAAAAAACCAAAATGCCAAAAACCAATACGAATACTAATAAATAGTAAATACTAATCGAAATATATATATTCCTCTCCCCCCGTCTGTATTCCCTGTAGTTGCGGGTTCGCTCTGTCCCTGTGGCTGTGTGAGCTATCCTGCACGTATGGTGCCCTGGTCCCTGTCTCCTTCTGTTCTGCCTACTATGTGAAACGCTACAATATATATATATATATATATATATATATATATATATATATATATATATATATATATATATATATATATATAACAGCATTAATTACGTCAGTGACAGTGAAACTGTTAAACAGCGAAGGTATGTTGACACGGTAACAATAAAACAATCACATGAAATCAGGCAATTTGTAACAACCTAAAGTTAGATTTCCCAAGTCAATCAAAACTTTGACCCGCCGCTAATGGCAAATTACAATCCGTAACTATGGCGACGTTTTTTTTTTTTTTCTCAGATGATTATTTCTTCTACTATAAAAGTGAAACAATTATTTAAAGATCAAAGTTTACGGTGAACACCAAACTACACTATATCTACATTTGTCTTAAATAATAATAATAATAATAATAATAATAATAATAATAATAATAATAATAATAATAATAAACCTAATTAATAATTGGAGGTATAATACGGAAATCGCTACACGCTAAGTTTATTATTATTATTATTATTACAATTATCAAGGTAATTGAAAGGCTTTTATACCAAAGCAAACCATTATAAAATTAGCAGAAGACCAAAAGTATATTATGAGGCCTGCTACAGGCCAAAACCAGCGTGTCTCTCAGGTGCTACAGGTTTGTTTTGCACTTGGATTTTATACAACAGGTTGTGGTTTTAAATCTTGTGGGAGATTTCATGTGGCTTTGTAAATACTAAAACATTAATTGGAGAAACAATTCTCCACAATCATTTGGTGAATGTATCTTCCTGAGCCATCTTCATCCACTCCTGCTTGCTCAGGCACTTCCTCCTCTTCATACACAGCAGCACCATTTGGTGACTCCGGGTCTGGCAATGCAAGTTCCCTGTCATTATATAAGCAATAATTTAATGTATTGCATTAAGTAAACACTTTATTTTCCACAATGTATTTTAATTACACCTTTATACTTATTTCAGTATCTATACAAAGTTAACTAAAGATAAACTATAAATATACATTTAAATGGGATTTCTTGGGTTGAACCAGGCCAGCGTGCCGCACAGTTGATGATTTTCAGGTTAGCATCACAGATCATTTGAACATTTATGCTGTGGTATCCCTTCCTGTTGACATACAGGTGTTCATCAGCTGAAGGAGCTTGTATCTTGACATGAGTCCCATCAACTGCTCCCACAATGCTCCCACAACATTAGGAAAAGCAGCAATAGAAAAAAAAGTCACTTTTCCGTCTGTTCAGAACAGTTGACTCAACAGGAAACACTGGCAGTCTTGTTGCAATTGCCTTGAGGCATGAGGCAGTCGATTTATGCAGCCCTATGAAATCTCCCACAGAATTTAAAAAACAACCCGTTGCATAAAATCGGAGTGCCAAGCAGACCTGTAACAGCACAGGGACACTGTGGTTTCTGCCTGTGGCAGGCCTCAGTTTATCCTTTAGATCTTCTACTAATTTTATAATGGTTTGCCTCGGTAAACAATGCCTTTCAATTACCTCAGTATCAGAGTACACTTCCAGTGGATTGTTTCTGTCTTTGAATACTCTCTCTGACCTCAGGCAGTGTGCATACAGCCAGAGATTGTGGTGGGAGGCCATGATTTCTTTCTGACAGTTAATGGTTTCCATGGAAACATAGACTTAAATAGACTTAAGTTCTAAGTTAGCCTGGGGGTGAGGAGGCTAACTTTTTAGGCTGTCTCAGTCAGACTTAATTTTTATGCTACTGACTAACTTGCATTAGACTAGTCTAATTGTCAAATTAAGACTAGTCTAATGGTTTAGACTAGTCTAATATAGTTTTATGCAGCCTGCCTGGTGGCCATGATGTTAAATAAAATGTACTTGGCACGGACGGGATGAAGTGTCATTCTATAGGTTGAGGGAGATTATTTCGCAGGGAGGAAAATAGAGAGTTGGTTGGGGCAGTTTGTTCACAACACTTCATTTTAGGCATGTTACTTTTACCATTTTGCTGAATGGTAGTTAATAGTAAGTCATTTATTTGAAATGTCCTGTTCCTGTAGAAAATAAATTAAGTACAGTACTTGGGATTTCCTGTTGATTTACATTCTACATTTATTTAGGCATGGGCCTAATCCAAACTTTTACCCACCCACTGATCGCAAATTACAAACCCAGTACAATAATGCTGGGTTCTCTCTGGGGTAGAAAAAATAACCTTCAGACAAACAAAAATGACAAATTTGCGATATAGCGGATGGGTCAAAGTTTTGATTTGGTCCAGGCCTAAATTTGGCACTACACTACTGTAGTAGTAGTATGTAAGTAGTAGAGACAAAATAGCAAATAACATGATCATCCCTGATTTTCTAATTATTAGACCACAAACATTGTGAATAGCATAGCTTGTTTAACACTATTAAATTTTGCTTGGGAAGGATGTCATCGAAAAAGGTTTATATATCTGGAAAATGTCATGGAAATGTTTTGGCTATAATGTTTTTACCACCTTTTTAAAACTGTTTTAATAACATCTAGAAAATGTTATGTAAAAATGTTTGGCTGTAACATTTTTTAAACCTTTTTTTTTTAAATGTGGCAAAATGTTTTAATAACATCTAGAAAATGTTATGTAAAAATGTTTGGCTGTAACATTTTTGCAACCTTTTTTTAAATGTGGCAAAATGTTTTAATAACATCTAGAAAATGTTTTGTAAAAATGTTTGGCTGTAACATTTTTGCAACCTTTTTTAAAATGTGGCAAAATGTTTTAATAACATCTAGAAAATGTTATGTAAAAATGTTTGCTGTAACATTTTTGCAACCTTTTTTAAAATGTGGCAAAATGTTTTAATAACATCTAGAAAATGTTATGTAAAAATGTTTGGCTGTAACATTTTTGCAACCTTTTTTAAAATGTAGCAAAATGTTTTAATAACATCTAGAAAATGTTATGTAAAAATGTTTGGCTGTAACATTTTTGCAACCTTTTTTAAAATGTGGCAAAATGTTTTAATAACATCTAGAAAATGTTATGTGAAAATGTTTTAGCTATAACATTTCTGCAATCTTTTCAAAATATTATAAAATGTTATGTGTTTGCTGGGACAGCGTTTTAAAAAAATCTTTTTACAAAACATTTCTATAAAGCACTAGATCACTGTATTTTTTTCAAATAAATAGCGTGTTTCAGTATGTGTACAGTTCTGTATATCCCTGCATGTCCACAAGGTTATTTTAAATACACAAACAACATTAAGGCAGAGATTACAGTCATTTTTCTTATTCTTAGTGTGTGTGTGCGCGTGCCCGCGTGTGTGTGTGTGTGGGTGCGCCTGTGGTGCATTTTTTTCCCAGCGTTGATGCAGTTGCAACAGTTCTTCAAAAAATGTTTTCTTAGTTTACAGTATGTGTCTTTTTATACTATAATGTAAGGCACATACCTGTTATATTTAAAAGACAAAAACATAAATACACAAGTACACGGCAGGCTTAGTACATCACTGCTGCCTGCTTCACGTCGTTTCGCTGTCTGACAGCACGAGTGTCAGAGAGCCCTGCAGTTCTAAAGGGACAGCCAGAACGTGATACGCGTGTTTCCCTCTGGTTGCCTGGCTACACTTGCATGTCCACGTGGTTATTTTAAGTAAACAAAGAACATTACAGCAGAACAAGCTGATCAACTCCTCTTACACTAATATGTCCGCTCTTTTGGGGAGGGATTCTCTGTGAATAACCATGCGATCTTCGTCCTTACAATTGTATTTAATAGAGCAAGCGATTTTGAACAGTTCTGTCTATGGCACTCATAACCTGAAAGATACGCTTGCAAAGTCGACCCCCCGCCCTTCCCTCTTTCCAAAGCGTCTTTTCAATGGCTTACGCGGTTTTTGCAACAGATTCAGGATTTGTGACTGTGTTGTAAAATTAATTATATGACGATTTTTAAGCAAACTGTATTCGTGTGACTTGTAAAGCGCATGTATTAAACATATTAGTATTACGATTGTGTTGTGGTTTAAAAATACGTGCCATTTTTTTTTTATGCCTGCTGTTCAGTTACAACAGCGTTTAAAAAAAAAATCTGATTACAAGGTTATTCTAAATAAACAAACAACATTAGGGCAGAGATTACAGTCATTTTTCTCAACTGAACAGCAGGCAAAAAAAACACACTTATTTTTAAACCAGGACACAATCGTCATACTAATATGGGGAGAAAACAAGAAAACAGAAGGGAGACCACATCAAAACAAGCACAACAACTCAGGTAAGACAACTATTAAATGTATCTATCTTAATGCTAGAAGTCTCAGAAACAAAATGTTAGAACTTGAAGCTACTGCACTAACAAGTAACTACGATGTGATAGGTGTTACAGAAACTTGGTTGTCTGAGAGTGATGGAGACGAATATAATATTAGTGGGTACACACTATATAGGAAAGACAGGCAGGGCAGAAGAGGCGGAGGGGTAGCGCTATACTTAAGAAATAGTCTTGAAGCCCAGGTGTTAAATCAGGACAAAGAAAACAATGCAGAATCAATATGGGTCAGAATAATGAACACAAATTCAAAGGGCATAATAATAGGAGCATGCTATAGACCGCCAAACTCAGACACTGAGCAAAATAATCTGTTGTACAATGACATTCAAAATGCATGTAGAAAAGGAGAAGCCATACTAATGGGGGATTTCAACTTCCCCGTATAAAATGGGAGAACCGGTGGGGGCACGACGGATGAAATTGAAATGGTAGAAATGACAAATGACTGCTTCCTAACGCAATTTGTCAAGGCAACGACTAGAGGGGAGGCATACCTTGATTTAATCTTTTCAAATAATGAAGACAGAATAACTAAAACAGAGGTCAGAGAGCCATTGGGAAACTCAGACCACAACATGGTCTCATTTGAAATATTTTTTAAAACCCCAAAAGTAATGACTAAAGCTAAGGTTTACAATTTTAGAAAAGCAAACTATGAAGGTATGAAACAGAGACTAACAGAAGTAGATTGGAGTAAAATAGAGAAAACATCCACAGAAAAAGGATGGCTGTTTTTTTAAAAATGTAGTATTAGAGGCACAAAACGATTACATCCCAAAAGTAGACAAATCTAAATCTAAAACAAAATGGCCAAAATGGTTTAATAGATCAATTAAAAAAATATTCAGCAAAAAAAGGCACTTTACAGAGCGTTTAAAAGGGACCAAAAACAAAGTACACAGAAAGAGTACTTGGAACTGCAAACACAAGTCAAAAAGGAAGTTAGAAAGGCCAAGAGAGAGATAGAAATCAATATTGCTAAGGGGGCTAAAACCAATTCCAAAATATTTTTCCAATATTATAACAGCAAGAGAACATTCTAAAAGGATGTTAAATGTCTAAGAGACACAAATGGCAAAATCATAGATGAAGAAAAAAAAATAGCAAATATATTAAATGATTACTTTTCACAGGTTTTTACAAAGGAGGACACGGATAACATGCCCCACATGTCGACCTGATCCTATCCAATTTTAAATAACTTTAGCATAACAGAGGCAGAAGTGCTAAAGGGACTAGGAGCTCTTAAAATAAACAAATCCCCTGGGCCAGATGAGATCCTCCCAATAGTACTCAAAGAAATGAAAGAAGTTATTTACAAACCGCTAACCAAGATCATGCAACAGTCTCTTGACACAGGGGTTGTACCGACAGACTGGAAAATAGCAAACGTAATACCGATCCACAAAAAGGGAGACAAAACCGAACCAGGTAACTACAGACCAATAAGCCTGACTTCTATTATATGTAAACTTATGGAAACTATAATAAGATCCAAAATGGAAAATTACCTATACGGTAACAATATCCTGGGAGACAGCCAGCATGGTTTTAGGAAAGGGAGATCGTGTCTAACTAACCTACTTGACTTTTTGAGGATGCAACATTGAAAATGGATAACTGCAAAGCATACTGACATGGTTTATTTAGATTTCCAGAAAGCTTTTGACAAAGTCCCGCATAAAAGATTAATTCTCAAACTGAACGCAGTAGGGATTCAAGGAAATGCATGCACATGGATTAGGAGTGGTTAACAGGTAGAAAACAGAAAGTACTGATTAGAGGAGAAACCTCAAAATGGAGTGAGGTAACCAGTGGTGTACCACAGGGATCAGTATTAGGTCCTCTGCTATTCCTAATCTACATTAATGATTTAGATTCTGGTATAGTAAGCAAACTTGTTAAATTTGCAGACGACACAAAAATAGGAGGAGTGGCAAACACTGTTGCAGCAGCAAAGGTCATTCAAAATTATCTAGACGGCATGCAGAATTGGGCAAACACTTGGCAAATGAAATTTAATAGAGAAAAGTGTAAAGTATTGCATGCGGGCAATAAAAATGTGCATTATAAATATCACATGGGAGATAGTGAAATTGAAGAAGGAAACTATGAAAAAGACCGAGGAGTTTATGTTGACTCAGAAATGTCTTCATCTATGACAATGTGGGGAAGCTATAAAAAAGGCTAACAAGATGCTTGGATATATTGTGAGAAGTGTTGAATTTAAATCAAGGGAAGTAATGTTAAAACTCTACAATGCATTAGTAAGACCTCACCTAGAATATTGTGTTCAGTTCTGGTCACCTCGTTACAAAAAGGATATTGCTGCTCTAGAAAGAGTGCAAAGAAGAGCAACCAGAATTATCCCGGGTTTAAAAGGCATGTCGTATGAACAAAGAAGACTACGCGGTGATCTGATTCAAACATTCAAAATCCTAAAAGGTATAGACAATGTCAACCCAGGGGACTTCTTTGACCTGAAAAAGAAACAAGGACCAGGGGTCACAAATGGAGATTAGATAAAGGGGCATTCAGAACAGAAAATAGGAGGCACTTTTTTACACAAAGAATTGTGAGGGTCTGGAACCAACTCCCCAGTAATGTTGTTGAAGCTGACACCCTGGGATCCTTCAAGAAGCTGCTTGATGAGATTCTGGGATCAATAAGCTACTAACAACCAAACGAGCAAGATGGGCCGAATGGCCTCCTCTCGTTTGTAAACTTTCTTATGTTCTTATGTTCTTATGTTTAATACATGAGCTTTACAAGTCACACAAATACAGTTTGTTTAAAAATCAGAGGGGGGGGGGACTTTGCAAACGTATCTTTCATTAGCTGGTTATTTCAATTAAATAAATACCAGCTGGCCCGCTTCTCTGCTATAATGTTCAAAGCAACCTCGTGGACATGCAGGCAGAAGCCAAAAAAAAACCTGCACTATTCTTTTTAACACCAGAACCTTCACGGTAGTCATTTTGACAGTTTTCACTTTTAAAATTTAAATTACTATCAGTGTGTTAAAGATCCACGGTTGTCTGTTCTTGACTTTTCCTAAATACATGTATTAAATATACTGATGACGTTTGAAAGTCAGAATCGCAAAAATAAAAAAAACGTTATGAGCACTTCTACCTAAAAGCGCCAAAAGTAGTCATTTTGACGGCTTGTTACAATACATGCTTGTATTATTAATATAACCTACAATAAGCTATTTTTATATTTATATGAGCCAGTTTGTTATCTGTAGCTACGCTGAGTTTACAGCAGTATGTATTTGAAATGAATATTGCTCTTGACGTTGAC
>JAGXEW010000777.1:0-26047 GCA_030684275.1 Acipenser oxyrinchus oxyrinchus
CACATGCTCCAGCGTGCCCCCGTGCCCCCTACACCTGCTCCAGCATGCCCGTGGCCCCTACACATGCTCCAGCGTGCCCCCATGTGGAGCAGCGGGCCGGGCCTCACCGGCGGCTGTGTCTGCAGGTCCGTCCCCAGCGGTGTCTGTGTGTCTGCTCTCGCTCCGTGCCCTCCTGTAACTTGTGAATCAGCTGGAAGACAGAGAGAAGGCAACGTGTCACTGAACACACGCAGCTGGGGCAGCTAGTATTAGCATCAGCATCACTGTTAATATTATTATTTCTATTATAACTAACACCATCACAATTTCTATTGCTAGAATTGCTATGATAACTAAAAGTATCATAACTTATATTACTACTTTCATTTCCATTTCTAAGTCTATTGTTACTACAAATAGTATTAATTATTATTATTATTATTATTATTATTATTATTATTATTATTATTATTATTATTGCTATTATACCTACTACAGTGATGAAAATCCATTGCACAGCAGTTCCATTCCTGGTTTTACTCAGACACACCTGAGCTTGTTATCTACACTCTGGGGCTAATCAAGCTGGTATTATTGTTACTATTACTACTATATGCGTTCTTACTATTATAACTGTTCCATATGTAAGACTATAATTACTGTTATTACTGTTATAGCTACTACTAGTATTGTTACAGCTGCATGGATTCTTATTAGTATTATAAACTGTTTCTTTCAGAGCAAAAATATGCCAATAGAAATTTTAAAAGCTTTAAAACAAAAAAAGATACTCTTAACCCCTTCAGGTACAGAAGGAATTGAGCTCTTGTTGTTCAAACAGTTTCTTCTTAAAATACATTTGAGAGCGACTCGGGTATCACAAGGCGGAAACTGACCATTTGGGTGACCAGATCCAGCCTGTCTGTAATCTTAACCCAGTTTCGGGCACCTCATTGCAAAAATAAGAAAGTTAGTATAATTATTTATGCCTTGAAGGGTTAGAAAGTTGAAATGCCTCCCCATTTATAAGGGGAGATGTTGGCCAGTCTGGCTGCACAGACCTCCCCTGTTATAAGGGGAGATGGCGGTCAGTCTGGCTGCACTGACCTCCCTGTTATAAGGGGAGATGGCGGTCAGTCTGGCTGCACTGACCTCCCCTGTTATAAGGGGAGATGGCGGTCAGTCTGGCTGCACTGACCTCCCCTGTTATAAGGGGAGATGGCGGTCAGTCTGGCTGCACTGACCTCCCCTGTTATAAGGGGAGATGGCGGTCAGTCTGGCTGCACTGACCTCCCCTGTTATAAGGGGAGATGGCGGTCAGTCTGGCTGCACTGTCTGGGTGCTGGCCTTACCTTGTTGACCCAGAAGAGGATGGCATACTCCCAGGGGACTGGCTGCAGCTTGGAGGGGGCGGAGCCGCTGTCTGTCTCCAACCCGCCCACGCTGATCTTCACCGAACTCATCGTCTCCATGGCAAAGGCTGACATCAGCGAGTCAATCACAGCCAGGTGCGCGCTCTGCAACCGAGAGAGAAAAAACAGCAAGAAAGATGCTGTGAGTTTAAATTTTCATTTGAACCTGCAGGCAGTGAGCTAAATAATAATAAGACTCCCAATGGAGGGCACTGTGAGCTAGTCTAAGTTTTACATTCATTCTGTGAGCTGCTTAACAACAGCAGCAGCAGCAGCAGCAACAGCAACAACAACAACAACAATACTCCATTGCAGAGCAGTTTGAGGTTTTACTGGCAGTTTAATGAGCTTCATTAATCTCAGGGGTTTTGCTGTAACAGTTAAAAGTGGCTTACAAGAGGTTCCCAAAGCCTCCACTAGGGGTCTCTGTAGCTGCAGCACCAGGATGAGGCCACACCTCCTCCCACCCCCTCTCCCTCCCTTTGTTTTAATGAAATGGAAGGCCAGCCTTGCTCGGTGAGCAAAAATCCAATATGCTTGGCAAATCAATACTGGGCAAACACATGCACTCTTAACCTACTTTCACTGCAACACTTACTCATCACTGCCAGAGAGAAATGAAATGCACAGAAATACCTACCCAGCTAGGGAGTAGAAAATACTAAACAAAACACTGCTTAACGTACCAATCCCCAGTCATGGGCTGGAAATGCATCCTGAGAAAAACACACCACCATCCACAGTATATAAATAATAAACCTATAACAATTATCTTAGGGTATGTGTGCATGTTATATGTATGTATATACCCAATGCATCATGGCTGGTTCTGAGCTATAAAGGGCTCAAGAGTGCATGTAAGTCTTGGGCTGTGTTAAAGCAGAGTAACATCATTACAGTATTAGCTTCACTGAGCCTCCTAATGCAATTAAGGTGCCCTGCAGTTAAATATGCAAGCCTGATCCTATCATGGCTTTGAGAAAGTGCACAGTCAGAGAGCGGCTAGACCAGGTGGAAAACGCAGCCTGTGCAATAACAGATTGGCTTGTCCCAGTGCAAATAACCAGGGGAAAGGAGCACACACACTCAACACACACACAATGTTCAATAACTAGTGCAAATAACCAGGGGAAAGGAGCACACTCACTCAAAACACACACAATGTGCAATAACCAGAGGAAAGGAGCACACACACTCAAAACACACACACTGTGCAATAACTAGTGCAAATAACCAGAGGAAAGGAGCACACACACTCAAAACACACACACTGTGCAATAACTAGTGCAAATAACCAGAGGAAAGGAGCACACACACTCGAAACACACACACCCACACAACAGTGTTTTAAGATCACATTGTCTCTTGGTTTGGATGGAATGAGGAAGCCTGTTTAGTGCTAGGCAGTTAGGATTCTCATGGCAAGTTCAAAGCCAGGTAAACACAGATACAGAGAAAAATGAGAACTCAAAATACTGTAGCAATCCAGAGCTCTCAATGACAACATACAAAGATAACGTGGTGGACGGGGGTGGACTTGCAGTTACTTGCTCTTTAAAGCGCATACAATATTTGTTTGAGTTGGGTTTTTTTTTTAATCGTTATTTTATCTTTTAAACTGTGCCGCAGTGAGGGTTAGGTTCATTTATTCTTCAAAAAGCCGGTCGGATCGTTAAAGATCAACACTTGAGTTCACAGCCCTGGAGTTGACTAACCTTGTGTTCAGGGAGGTCAGGATTTTTTTTTACTGGCACTTGATCAGTGGTATTACTGGAATGCACAGAGTCATTAGGTGATTGCAAATGATGATTATACAGTATAGATTGTGCAGGTCTACACAGGCATTTTGCAGGGTTACAGAATACAGCCCCATTAAAATAATTGTATTTAATTACCCTGACATTGATGCGATACAGCCCACCTGAAATTACTTATAATATATAGCAGACCCTGATATTGATGCGATACAGCCCTCTGAAATGTCTTTATAATATATAGCAGCCCTGACAGTGATGTGATGAGAATGATTCTTTTTATATTATTAAAAATATATCAAATAAAGTAGAGTGCTGTGGAAGATACAAGCTGATTTAAATGATATTTTATATAACGTTTTTCAGAAGGTTTTATAAACTTTTGGATATTAGCTTGCATCGTGCAGAACCCTACACAATATTCTATAGGTTTTACTTTTACCTAATAATATTTGAACAAAGGCTGCTTGGTCTGCATTCGGAATTTCTTTCTACAGCAGAATTTACAAATGACTGCATCTAAAAATGTCAAATTCATAAATGACTTCAAAAACAAATAGTGTTCAAAATTTGATGGGGGTGTTGAGAGCTGTACCTCCGAGAAATGTATTTGCTGCATTGATGCGGTAGCAATTCTAATGGTTTTCTAACTGAATATAAAGAATACAAGTAGACGTTCTCTGGGGATGCCCTTGTAAAGAGTTTCTAAAGCAGTGTGCCTTCGTCCTGTCATTCAGAGCTCCTTGTTTATAAGACAGCTTGTTCTCAGGTGTTCAAACCCTTATCTTTGCACACTCACAGTATTCATGAGGTAAAATCACTACAATGAGCTAACCCATGGAAAAAACAAACAACCCCTTCAACTCATTTGACATCTTATCCCAAAGGACCAGCCCATTGTAGATTCCCTATGTCTCACAAAACAAACATCGTAAATAAAGAAAACACGTTCGCAAAATTCCAGAAACATCCTGCATTCCACACACCTGGGGCAGGTGAGATCACAGTGAAAATGATTCCTTATCACACACACACCGAGACTTCTCTTTTGTAGGGAATTCCTCCTGATCTAATGAATAATCCAGGTTAGCAGCACACAGTCTAATCATTAACTCTGCACTGTTCCCTACCCAATGCAAAGTGCATCCCATAATAATCAGTGATGACACAGCACAGCTCTTAGAAACATTTACCACTCTTTTCCCATGCTTATACCATGCTTTTACCATAGTTCACCGTGTTTTTGCTTCCCTATGCTTTAACTGTAATTTATTACACTTTACTATACTCATCTGTGCTTTACAATGCTTACCTATGCTTTCACTGATATATTACACTTTACCATACTTCTGTGCTTTACAATGCTTACCTATGCTTTATTACACTTTACCACACCTCTCTGTGCTTACACAATGCGTACGTATGCTTTCACTATTATTTATTGCACTTTGCTATTCTTTTTCAGTGGGAACTTTTATAAGGGAGGAATCTAGGAAGGAAGCGGGGGTGGGGAGCACTAAATCCAGCAGCTAGACGGAGCACAGTAATTCACTAACACCACCTGCAAACACACAGATCTCATCGGGGTACCCTTTTAAAAGCACTGCTGAGACTGTGGCAACGAGGACAGTATCCAGGGGGACACTGCAGACTACAGAAGCGTTCTTTCAGAAGGTTCGCACAGTATTAGGGTCACCACACTGTGTTTAGTGTACTATGGGTTGTTTTGGTGCTGTAAGAGATGTAAGAGATGAGTGTTTGAGTTGCATAGCTACTGTACAGTGGTAATGTGCCAAGCCAACACCAAGCTCAATACACAGAAGATTCAGAAAAATGCTCCCTCAAGTCCAGCCAGGCCAACACTGCTGCAGTACGAGGAAGAAGTTTGTCCAGAACTCAGCTTAGCAGAGCTCAGATTCCAGGGCAGGGGGGTGCCTTTCTTTGATCAGCCCCCCCTCCCCCCCCCAAACTAATTACTGCAAGTGCAGTGCAGTGCAGGGCAGGGCAGTAAGCAGTTTGCCCCCTCAGAGAGGCTGTGGGTAATGAGTGGAAGAGCTGCGACGAAGCAGCAGATCTGTGACAGGGTAACCCCTCCTCAGATATACCAGCCTGGGACAGCCCATCTCTCAATCCTGCCTCTCTGCACACGTGAATTAAAACTGCAGGGAAATTGTGTAAAACTTATATAACCGGTATGTGTGTGTGTGTGTGTGTGTGTGTGTTTTCTGTCAAGCTCAGTGCTAATCTGGAGTTAATAGTGTTGAAAATCTCTGTGTGAATGTGCCGAATTCACAAAGCAGCAGCAGCAGCAGCTAGCTCCAGGGATCAACCCACTCACTCGGAATAAAAAACCAAAGCAACTGCGTGATCAACTGGTCTAGCCTGGTGCGGGGCGTGTTCTCCTGGTATCGCCTGGTGCGGGGGTGTGTTCTCCTGGTATCGCCTGGTGCGGGGGCGTGTTCTCCTGGTATCGCCTGGTGCGGGGTGTGTTCTCCTGGTATCGCCTGGTGCGGGGTGTGTTCTCCTGGTATCGCCTGGTGCGGGCGTGTTCTCCTGGCATCGCCTGGTGCGGGGCGTGTTCTCCTGGCATCGACTGGTGCGGGGTGTGTTCTCCTGGTATCGCCTGGTGCGGGGGCGTGTTCTCCTGGTACTGCCTGGTGCGGGCGTGTTCTCCTGGTACCGCCTGGTGCGGGGTGTGTTCTCCTGGTACCGCCTGGTGCGGGGCGTGTTCTCCTGGTATCGCCTGGTGCGGGGCGTGTTCTCCTGGTATCGCCTGGTGCGGGGCGTGTTCTCCTGGTATCGCCTGGTGCGGGGCGTGTTCTCCTGGTATCGCCTGGTGCGGGCGTGTTCTCCTGGTATCGCCTGGTGCGGGCGTGTTCTCCTGGTATCGCCTGGTGCGGGGCGTGTTCTCCTGGTATCGCCTGGTGCGGGGCGTGTTCTCCTGGTATCGCCTGGTGCGGGGCGTGTTCTCCTGGTATCGCCTGGTGCGGGCGTGTTCTCCTGGTATCGCCTGGTGCGGGGCGTGTTCTCCTGGTATCGCCTGTGCGGGCGTGTTCCTGGGTTCCTTGATTACTCTGGAAGGCCAAGCGAATGCCGGTTACTTAGCACCTTTGCGGATCAAGTCCACCCAACAGTTCTGAACTTGTTCCCTGATGCCGTCGGCTACTTTGGTTGATCTCTGGAGCCAGCATCACCAGCATAGCATGTGCTGATGCACCAGGAAGGCTGCAAATAAGCTGAACACGGGGCCAATAGGAAATCCACATTACCTGGAAGAAAAGCGCTGGAGGCTCATATGTTACAGTGAAGCTACGCCTTGGTTGGTCCCCATCACTACTTTGTTTCAGGAGACTAGGTTTCAAGTCACTGCATGGCACACCAGGGGAGACTCGGAGTTTGATACAGCAAAAGTTGCTTCCCTGTATCTTGGAACCAGGTTTCAAGACACTGGTCCTGAAAAAAAAGACGTGTCTGTGTTCACTCAGCTTTAGGGTTAATGATGGGCCAGGCACAGCACAGTAATAAGGACGGCACTCGTTAGACAATGAAGTTAGTGCTATTCAGCTAGTGCTATTCCAATTCCACACGTACCTCCTCACAGGGGCCGGAGTCTGACAGAGCTGGGCATGTCTACTTCACTTCCCCCTCATTCCATTCAGGGAGTCTGCTGGGACCGAGCCACGAGGGGATGAAAAGAGGACAGGGCTGCGTGACTGAGCAATCTGAAGGAGCCTCTGACAAGGGCTGAGCAATCTGAAGGAGCCACTGACAAGGGCTGAGCAATCTGAAGGAGCCTCTGCCAAGGGCTGAGCAATCTGAAGGAGCCTCTGCAGGGCTGAGCAATCTGAAGGAGTCTCTGCCAAGGGCTGAGCAATCTGAAGGAGCCTCTGCCAAGGGCTGAGCAATCTGAAGGAGCCTCTGCCAAGGGCTGAGCAATCTGAAGGAGCCTCTGCCAAGGGCTGAGCAATCTGAAGGAGCCTCTGCCCAGGGCTGAGCAATCTGAAGGAGCCTCTGCCAAGGGCTGAGCAATCTGAAGGAGCCTCTGCCAAGGGCTGAGCAATCTGAAGGAGCCTCTGCCAAGGGCTGAGCAATCTGAAGGAGCCTCTGCCAAGGGCTGAGCAATCTGAAGGAGCCTCTGCCAAGGGCTGAGCAATCTGAAGGAGCCTCTGCCAAGGGCTGAGCAATCTGAAGGAGCCTCTGCCAAGGGCTGAGCAATCTGAAGGAGCCTCTGCCAAGGGCTGAGCAATCTGAAGGAGCCTCTGCCAAGGGCTGAGCAATCTGAAGGAGCCTCTACAGGGCTGAGCAATCTGAAGGAGCCTCTGACAAGGGCTGAGCAATCTGAAGGAGCCTCTGCCAGGGCTGAGCAATCTGAAGGAGCCTCTGACAAGGGCTGAGCAATCTGAAGGAGCCTCTGCCAAGGGCTGAGCAATCTGAAGGAGTCTCTGCCAGGGCTGAGCAATCTGAAGGAGCCTCTGCCAAGGGCTGAGCAATCTGAAGGAGCCTCTGCCAAGGGCTGAGCAATCTGAAGGAGCCTCTGCCAAGGGCTGAGCAATCTGAAGGAGTCTCTGCCAGGGCTGAGCAATCTGAAGGAGTCTCTGACTCCCCACTGCATCAATTCTACATACCGGCAGTGGAAAAGCCCTCATTGGACTAAGTGTTGACCTTTGGTCTAATTCAGGCCTGTATGTTCTAACTGATCAAAGTTGAAAAATAGGCCTCCACACTGAAACTTCTGAAGACCAAGTAGACACACATTTCGGCTAGTGCCATCTTCTAGTTGACTGCTTGTCTCCTTGATTCGGTTACTTTCAGCAATCTCAGGATTTATACTGAATGCTAAGGTAAGCCTATAAGAACTAGAAGTCAAGTAAACAAACGTTTCAGGGAGTGCTTGGATTTACCCGAGTTTGTCTACTTGACTGAACATTTTGAAGTTAAGAATAATTTACCCAAGAGTTTCTTTACATCCACTTTGGAACAATGGTAGTCCCTCTCTCCTCACTTTCACTCCTCCGGGAGAATCGGTTTTAGATTCTTTTGTTTTTCTTTCTTTTTTTGCCAAGCAGGTTATGCCAGACCAGGGCATCGCACCGACTCACTCACAGAGGGCTGGGTTTGTACAGAGGCTCTGCTTTTCATCTCTAACCCAGGTTTCAAATCGACTTCTGGGTCTAAACGAAAACTGTTCCTCCTTTATACCTCCATCAACTATTTATTAGTTGGCTTATTAGTAAAACCTACAGACACAGGTGTGACGTATTGATGCTGTGATGAGAAGTGTGATCAGTTCAGATTTACCAGGGACCTGATCATTCAAACTCCTGGTCTTGGTGATTTCAATGATATACCTGAACAAGGGGAGCTCTGAAACAAGACTGGATGCAGCAGGACTAGTGCGTTTCTAACCCTGCTCAAACTCCTGGCTCCTGATCGTTTTCCATAATAATAGACTTCATTGAGGACTGGGTGCAGCAGAGCTGGTGGAAGACATTAACTGTACTTAGGCCTCATTAGACAGCAGTAATTTATGTGACAAAACAAAAGCACTGTGCAATTAATGCAGCAGCTCCTCTCCCTCTGTCTCTGCTTGGGGGAGGGGAGAGAGAGAGAGAGAGAGAGAGAGAGAGAGAGAGAGAGAGAGAGAGAGAGAGAGAGAGAGAGAGAGAGAGAAACAAGCACACACTGCCACCGTTCATATAATACTGGTTTGTTGTCACCAGACCCAGGAGGTAGGCAGGTAGGTACAGTAGGATATTTGTTTTTATTCCTTTGTGCTTAACAAGGCAAGTTAAAAATCTAGTAAAACGTTACTGGTATGAAGGGCTTGCTTGCTTGCTTGCCTGCTTGGTTTCAGTTTTGGGTTCATGCATTGAAAACTGTGCTGGCAGAAACTGTCTAGCAATGCACACAGTTTCTTTGATTGCAATAATAAAGATAACACTCTGGAATGCATGGAAATGTTTGTGACAGGGTTAAAATGCCAAGGACGGAAAGTTACAATAAAGAACAAAGCAGCCTGTTAAGCACTATGTTTACTATCCTTTTGTAATTGTCTTGAATCCAAAAACAAAAATGTGGATTTTCCATCATGATGAACTGCAACCAAGTCTGAAAACTGAGCCCCCACACACTGTTTGTTCTGTGCCAGTCTGTCAGAGCAGATCATGAACCACAGTGAGCCTAGTTTAATTTCACTTCTGAAATTAATTTCCTCCCATCGGGACTGAGGAGAAGAGAAGTAAGGGACCAGCCCCATGGCATCACTGTCTGTCTGTCTGTCTGTCACACACCCTGCGCACAGAATCACAGAACACAGCATCACTGCCTGTCTGCCTGTCTGCCTGCCCGCCCTGCCCGTCTGCCTGCCCGCCCTGCCCATCTGTCTGTCTGCCCAGCCCGTCTGTCTGCCCAGCCCATCTGTCTGTCTGCCCTGCCCGTCTGTCTGTCTGCCCTGCCCTGCCCGTCTGTCGCCCTGCCCTGCCCGTCTGTCTGCCTGCCCTGCCTGTCTGTCTGTCTGCCCTGCCCGTCTGTCTGCCCTGCCCGTCTGTCTGCCCTGCCCGTCTGTCTGCCCTGCCCGTCTGTCTGCCCTGCCCGTCTCACACCCCAGGCAGAGGATCACAGACCGGTCAGTTGGAACCACAATTCAGTATATGATAAAAACAAGACCAGAGCACACTCACACACAGGGTCCTCATAATCACATGCACAGTACGAAAAACATCTGCTTATCCAATTATAGCTAAATGCAACCCAAGAGGATAGGAGTGTGTGACACAAGTCTGTAGCAAAAATGAAGCGTGTCAGCCACGTAAAGAGCAGGCAGATAGATGGACATGATCAGTGCATAGAGGTCCCCAAATCAAGAAAAACATGAATAAAGCAGTCCTAACAAAATTATAAGGAACTGGTGCAGTGTTTGCCTAACATGACAAACCAGAACAATGTTAGCTAGCAAACAGCCCATCTACTTAGCGGAGGGGGTATTAAAATCTGTTACTGTCTCTGTTTTCTGCTCTCACCATTACTGAAGCCGTGTACACATTGTCACATCAATTCAAAAAGGCACTCAGAGAAACAAGCAAACAAATGTATAAAACAATGTGCTCTGCACTCAAATTAGGAAAAATGCAACTTACTGCTACAGACAGTACAAATGGGTTAGAGAGCTAGATAAACACAGACCACGATGAACACTGAATATACACACGCCCCCACAGCTCCTTCCAGTCCACACCGAGTGGAGAAGCTCCTTAGCATTCTGCACCACGGCACTGCAGTCAGGACAGACACTAGTGATCACACAGCGATTCCGATTCCCACCGGCTGCTGCTGACTGACCCACTTTAATATATTTGTAAATCCCTGAAAATACACGGTTTCAAACTGTTATGCTAATCTTGCACTAGCCAAATATTCAAACATGTCTGCTAAAGCTGAAGTCTAAACTCAATCCCCCGGCACAGATGGGACCCCCACCCCTGTCTGAACTCACACTGAGAGGCAGACACCCCCCTGCACTGCACGGTCCTGGTTGGGTTGGTCCTGGAAGTGAATCAGGCTGTTTCCATGGCTGCTGTTCACAAGTGCATGCAAAGATCACATGTTTTCTTGTTGAGAATTAAAACCAAATCAAATGTTAGTATTAAATAATTAAGCTTCCTCTGCTGTTTATTTAAAATGTAATATTGGTTCTCCATTAGTACACAAGGTTACATTTATACATCTCAGCTTTTCAAAACAAGACACTGCTGTTTTGAGCAGGGAAGGGCAGTCACTGGAGTCACTGGAACAGCACAGTGCTTTATACCCATTCTCCATACCAAGACCTCAATGAACCTGCTTGCAGAGGGAGGGGAGGGCAATCACTGGAAAAGCACAGTGCTTTACCACCCATTCTCCACACTGAGACCTGAATGAACCTGTTTTAACCTCATTGAGAATTCAGAACAATGTTTGGGCAGCTGGAACGGAGCTTTAGGCTGGCCTGGTTTAGGCTGGCCTGGTTTCCTACATTAACTTCCTGCACAGGGTTTAGGCCTGAGGGCTTCCACAATTATAATATTTCTAAATGTGTGTGCTAACTAACTGCAGCAAACTAAACATTTAGCAAGCAATACCAAACACACTAAAATAACCTGTTCTGGTAATGACATAGCTGAAGGGAGGCTGCTTTTGCTCTGATCTGTTGAGGAGCAGGCTTTGCAGGGGTCTGATTGTCTGATTGCCTAGCTGTTGGAATTGCTGCTGATCATTTCAGCTTTGCATCTCACTAAGGTCTGATATTCAGGGCTGGGTGCAGGGCAGGGTGTTTCCACCACCCTAGGGGAGTTGCCAGTGGCGTGCAGTTTGTATGAATTGCATTGCTGGCCAGTGTGCTAGGGTAGCTGGACAGTCAAGACTGGCCAGAGGCAGGAACAGCAGAGGCAGAAGGCTGCAGTTCAGGGCTTCTCACACACTTTTCTAAGCAAAAAGATAAAGAAACAAAAAGGTTTAAACAAACAAATCAAAACTAAATACAAAATAAAGATGCACCCCAAGCCAGAACTATCTCAGCCCCAAAACAAAGACTGGCTCCTCTTTACACCATGTGGATAGCCAGGTGTAATTGACTATCAGTTAATCAATTAGGACCTGGCCACATTCTGTACAGGGTTTTGTACATCTACTGTCAGCTCTACAATGACAATGTTTATTATCAGTGGATTCTATAACCATGCATGAGCTTAGAGTTATAAATAACAACTTATATAGGATATGCAGGTTACTTCAAAACATCGTATTTTCATTGCACCTTATTTGTACAGTACCGTATTACGTTCCTTAACTACTATAAAACTGGTATCTAACATGTTGGTTAGTGATCATATAATCATGCTCAGTAAATCCTCTGGTACTTTTTTCTATAGGCAGATCCTTGACTTAAGAATTAACTTTAAAGAATTTAATGATCTTTACCGATGTGTTTTGAAAATGCTTAAATGGCACACAACCCCTCTAATTTCAGTGCCTGGGCACCGATGAAGCAATCTCTTTTCCTTGTGTCAAGTCAATAATAAGCTGTACGGAAATCAAATATTTTTTTTCTGTGCCTTCAAGCAGTGTTGCCAATTTAGCGAAATCTCGCCTAATCTAGTGACTTTAAGGGCTGACTTGGCGAGATTTCTTGTCAAAAGCAACTAGCTACAAATCTAGAGATTTCCAGGACAATCATCTGGGAATTTCAGAGATATAAAATCGTTTAGATTATCCTGTAATTAGCAACGTCCTTTCATTGTGACACCGCAGCGGCATGATCACCCCGCCCTCCCAGCGTCGTGACAACGCAGCAGCATGATCACCCTGCCCTCCCAGCGTCGTGACAACGCAGCGGCATTATCACCCTGCCCTCCCAGCGTCGTGACACCGCAGTGGCATGATCACCCCCACCCTCCCAGCGTTGTGACACCGCAGCGGCATGATCACCCCACCCTCCCAGCGTTCCTGTGCTTCCAGATTTAGGACTACACCACTGCTCATGATATAGTTCTGTGACATCAGCAAGTGACATCAGCAGAACAAGAAACAATGATCTAAGATGTTGAACATTTTACGACTAGAGAAATGTGAAGTATAAAATGTAATTATGTACTGTTTTTTGCCGCTCCCTTCAATTTGCCGCCCTAGGCGGCTGCCTGCTCTGCCTATATGGTTACACCGTACCACAGCTGGTTGCATCACTATCACTGCCTCTCATTTCTCTTCCATTGCAGAATGCGATTCCAGATTTCTAGTCATTTGGAGCGCAGGACGTTTTTGCTGAGCCTGGGAGTAGTGGAAGGGCGTCTAATAGAAAATTATGCATGAGAGCCAGGAAACTTCAGCAAAACGGAGACACATTAGTCGGTCTCTGTGACACCAGCACCACTGCAAGAAGAGATTTCTCATTTCAAAATGTCACAAATCAGGAACAAAGCCCACACCTCGCTGGCTTCATCTCACCGCTAACCTTATTTAAATGTGCAGCACTGCGTTATTAAACGTGGCCCGAATCAGACAGATTGCCCCTTGAGAACTAAATCCACAGGATTATCTGTCTGCTGTTGCAAAAACATCTAAATTTCTATTACTCTTGACGTCATTCTCATCATTATGTGCTGATACTCTCCCCCCCTCCCTTCCCTCACCTTTACAATATAGTACCAATCAATGGCAGTTAACCTACGCATTGAGTGTTTTAAAAGCTGATTGGAAGTGAATTCTCCTCTCATCCAGGTCATTGACATTTTCACTGCAGTACAGAGGCTGTAAACTGACAGTGAAAATATGCTGCAAAACTAGCAAATGCAACTGTTATGTCATGAAAACAAGACCTTTAGTGAAACTGAACTATTAAATGTATTCCATTTAATGAATACCTAACCACTTCAAATTTCTTACAGTACTGTGCAAAAGTTTTAGGCAGGTGTGAAAAAATGCTGTAAAGTAAGAATGCTTTCAAAAATAGACATGTTAATAGATTATATTTATCAATTAACCAAATGCAAAGTGAGTGAACAGAAGAAAAATCTATATCAAATCCATATTTGGTGTGACCACCCTTTGCCTTCAAAACAGCATCAATTCTTCTAGGTACACTTGCACAAAGTCAGGGATTTTGTAGGCATATAGTCAGGTGTATGATTAAACAATTATACCAAACAGGTGCTAATGATCATCAATTCAATATGTAGGTTGAAACACAATCATTAACTGAAACAGAAACAGCTGTGTAGGAGGAATAAAACTGGGTGAGGAACAGCCAAACTCAGCTAACAAGGTGAGGTTGCTGAAGACAGTTTACTGTCAAAAGTCATACACCATGGCAAGACTGAGCACAGCAACAAGTCACAAGGTAGTTATACTGCATCAGCAAGGTCTCTCCCAGGCAGAAATTTCAAGGCAGACAGGGGTTTCCAGATGTGCTGTCCAAGCTCTTTTGAAGAAGCACAAAGAAACGGGCAACGTCGAGGACCGTAGACGCAGTGGTCGGCCAAGGAAACTTACTGCAGCAGATGAAAGACACATTATGCTTACTTCCTTCGCAATCGGAAGATGTCCAGCAGTGCCATCAGCTCAGAACTGGCAGAAAACAGTGGGACCCTGGTACACCCATCTACTTTCCGGAGAAGTCTGGTCAGAAGTGGCCTTCATGGAAGACTTGCGGCCAAAAGCCATACCTCCGACGTGGAAACAAGGCCAAGCGACTCAACTATGCACGAAAATACAGGAACTGGGGTGCAGAAAAATGGCAGCAGGTGCTCTGGACTGATGGGTCAAAATTTGAAATATTTGGCTGTAGCAGAAGGCAGTTTGTTCGCGAAGGGCTGGAGAGCGTACACGAATGAGTGTCTGCAGGCAACAGTGAAGCATGGTGGAGGTTCCTTGCAAGTTTGGGGCTGCATTTCTGCAAATGGAGTTGGGGATTTGGTCAGAATTAATGGTCTCCTCAATGCTGAGAAGTACAGGCAGATACTTATCCATCATGCAATACCATCAGGGAGGCATCTGATTGGCCCCAAATTTATTCTGCAGCATGACAACGACCCCAAACATACAGCGAAAGTCATTAAGAACTATCTTCAGCGTAAAGAAGAACAAGGAGTCCTGGAAGTGATGGTATGGCCCCACAGAGCCCTGATCTCAACATCATCGAGTCTGTCTGGGATTTCATGAAGAGAAAGAAGCAACTGAGGCTGCCTAAATCCACAGAAGAACTGTGGTTAGTTCTCCAAGATGTTTGGGCCAACCTACCTGCCGAGTTCCTTCAAAAACTGTGTGCAAGTGTACCTAGAAGAATTGATGCTTGATGCTGTTTTGAAGGCAAAGGGTGGTCACACCAAATATGGATTTGATTTAGATTTTTCTTCTGTTCACTCACTTTGCATTTAGTTAATTGATAAATATAATCTATTAACATGTCTATTTTTGAAAGCATTCTTACTTTACAGCATTTTTTCACACCTGCCTAAAACTTTTGCACAGTACTGTATATATTTATTACTCGAGGGAGAAATCCGAGTTTCAGCACACCGTGGCGTTAAGGTCTGCCTCATTCCTGATCATTAAGTAATTTTTTGTCTGTGTGACTGGATCAATAAAATATATGGCAGTCTAGGATAAAGAGTCCTGTCCTGGACTACCACCACTGTACCTGTGTTTCTCCAGGACATTAAGGGTTAATGGATAAAGAAAGTGGGGAGGGGAACATCGCTGGTCCCATTTCACCCATCCCTCCTTTGTTGTCTCCTCAGACAATCCAGACAGATCGTTCAGCCGCAGTTAATATATTCACTTAACGTATTCATCGGTATCATCGCGGAGCCCTCCACGCCGGGGGCAATCCCAGCAGGCATCAAGCAAGAAACCCGGCTGCAGATCAACCTCACCTCATGTGACTTTTAATCCTTCTCTCCCCTTCTCTCCCCTCCTCCACCTCTTCCACCGTCTGTCTGTGTAATTCAGAGCAATTCAATGAAATACGTGCGGGGGTTGGGAAGGGGCAGGAGGAGGGGGCTGCTGTTGCTGTCTCTGCCCGGCCTACTCAACTATTCAACACTTTGACTTCCTTTTCAGAGATGCTGACAGACAGTGGCACTTCAATGGCAATCTGTAACCAGACCCAGCATAGTATTAAATGTTATGATGCAGTTACATTTAAAAAAAACACCATGTTACTGTCGTTGACAATTTGGTAGAATAAGAAATAATTCTGAGGAATTAAGGCCTGCGGATTAAATACTATAAAATGCAATGCGCTTCTTTGAGACCGATTACCTTGAGAACTGGAATCTGTCTCTAACATCCAAGACGATCCATCCAATCAAGGGACCAGAACTACAATCCCGTCCTTCAGATGAGACGTCAAACCAAGGGTCCTACTGTAAGTGACTCTGCAGAGCGAGGTCCTACTGTAAGTGACTCTGCAGAGCAACGTCCTACTGTAAGTGACTCTGCAGAGCGACGTCCTACTGTAAGTGACTCTGCAGAGCGAGGTCCTACTGTAAGTGACTCTGCAGCAGTAGTTGTGATGCATGGTTCACCCCCTAGTCTCTGTAAGTCTGTGATGGGGTACACGTGTGTGTATTATTTTGTATTTGTTGTATTATTATTTAAAAGTATTGTTTAGTTTATAAAAGAGAATGTTTTGTTCTTTTTGGAGCATGGATGGGGTTAAAATTCCCATCCCATACTAAACTCGTGTAGAATGTGACCATCTCCAGATTAATTCATTTATTGCTAATTTGGAGACGGTCACGTATATAAAAACCTGCAGCTGTGACTGAATGAGGTGGAGAGGGAGAAGGAACGGGAGAAAGAGAGAGAGAAACGGAGACAGTGTTTTGAGAGATATATGCATGAAATACAGAAAGCAACTGCTACGTACCGGATCGCTGTACCAGCACGGAATGTGTTTTGTGTTAGGTTTACAGTGCTTGTTTATTTGGGCCCTCGTGCTGTTTTGTCTGTTTTGGTATTGAAAGCGTGTATTATTTCATAACCCCGAGCGCAGCAGCGTCTCGCCCGCAAGTACAGCCTTTGTTGTCGTTTCTTTTTCTGATCTGACGTCACCCGCCTCAAACAGCCTGTCACAAAGTCGCTTTGGATAAAAGCATCTGCTAAATGACTAATTAATACAATGGCAATGCAATAGTATAGAGTGGCAAGGGCAGGAGCATTACATGACAAGAGGGAGTCTCTCCTCCGTTCACGTTCATTGGCATTCCAAATCCTGTATCCTGCGATTAAACAACACAGTACAGTTTGGATGAACAAACATCACAAGAAAGAGTCCATTGACAGCACTGCGACAGCAGCACATCAGACCTTGAGCTGAAACACTTACAGGACTTTCTAAATTTAAAACAAGACCCTATAACTGGAGGTCTACTGGATGACAACCAGCGGGTAACCCTGAACAAACAGCATCAGAGATGAGGCGCGGGTAACCCTGAACAAACAGCATCAGAGATGAGGCGCGGGTAACCCTGAACAAACAGCATCAGAGATGAGGCGCGGGTAACCCTGAACAAACAGCATTAGAGATGAGGCGCGGGTAACCCTGAACAAACAGCATCAGAGATGAGGCGCGGGTAACCATGAACAAACAGCATCAGAGATGAGACGCGGGTAACCCTGAACAAACAGCATCAGAGATGAGGTAAGGAGGGGCTCACCATCTTGATGGGCTGGAGCCTCAGGTCAGCCTCTGTGATGGGCTGGTCCTGGTCGGTGGGCTGCAGCCCCCTGCGTGCGAGGAGCTGGAGGAGGGCTGCATTGTCTCGGGTGCGGCCCCCACCTCCCCGCCCCTCACCCCGCAGGATCAGCCCGCAGACCCGGCAGTACAGCTCCGAGGACAGCAGCAGCCTGGTGACTGGGGGCTTGACGTGCTCCTGCTCATACTGGTCACTGTAGAAGGGCTCCCTCAGCTCCTCTGGTACGCTCTCTGAAACACACAGGAACAGGAGAGAGGCAGTGAACAGAGAGAAACACACAGGAACAGGAGAGAGGCAGTGAACAGAGAGAAACACACACACACACACACACAGGAACAGGAGAGAGGCAGTGAACAGAGAGAAACACACAGGAACAGGAGAGAGGCAGTGAACAGAGAGAAACACACAGGAACAGGAGAGAGGCAGTGAACAGAGAGAAACACACAGGAACAGGAGAGAGGCAGTGAACAGAGAGAAACACACAGGAACAGGAGAGAGGCAGTGAACAGAGAGAAACACACACACACACACACACACACACACACACACAGGAACAGGAGAGAGGCAGTGAACAGAGAGAAACACACAGGAACGGGAGAGAGGCAGTGAACAGAGAGAAACACACAGGAACAGGAGAGAGGCAGTGAACAGAGAGAAACACACACACACACACACACACACACACACACACACACAGGAACAGGAGAGAGGCAGTGAACAGAGAGAAACACACAGGAACAGGAGAGAGGCAGTGAACAGAGAGAAACACACAGGAACAGGAGAGAGGCAGTGAACAGAGAGAAACACACAGGAACAGGAGAGAGGCAGTGAACAGAGAGAAACACACACACACACACACACACACACACAGGAACAGAAGAGAGGCACTGAACAGAGAGAAGACAAAGATTGGTGTGCATATTTACTGTGGTGACCCTTTATAAAGTGCATCACTGATTTTAAATGCCTTGTCAAAAAGAGTCACTGATGGTGTGGAAAAAAGGGTCACTGTTACAGATAAAACAACTCATCCATTACTTTCAAATTCTTTGTCAATTATCTAGGTAGTGCAGAAAGTTAATAAAGTTAATGCAAAACCTATATAGACCATCAAAAACTCCATACAAGAGGAGCCCAATCAGCCCACCAGTGCCCATCCGGTTGCGAGCAGCCCCCAGAACGTTGTCTAGTCGGGTCTTAAAGGATCACAATACTTCAGCATCAATGATGTGGATAGGTAACCCTTGGTACCCCTTTCCATACCCTTTTGGATAAAAAAGTAGCGCAGTAGGTAAATGTTAATACAGCTAACATATAACAATCTAGTTTATTTTACTGTATAACAAATCTCCTTTTCCAATTCCTGGTTTATTTTCTGGGCTATAGCAGGGTCTGGATGTTAGTGACTGAATAACCTCCTACTGTTGCAAGCAGTAGCTCGCCACTGTCTGACGCAGTGGCGAGCAGGTTTCTAGAGCACGAGGCTGGGTTCCTGTCTCATGAGGCACAGCCCTGCTTTCATTCTGATGAAATGCAGTAAACACCCAGGGATTAAAAACCAACACTCTTGTTTAAACACAGCAGCTGCACCAACCAATTATTCAGATTGAGCTCTCCCACTGAAATCAGGTGAGGGTCACTGGTGCTGACTGGGCTAAATTTACCATTCCAAGAGAAACGAGTGAAGAAACAGCTGTTTGGGTTTGTGTAGATCGTTGCTGTTCTCAGGACTCTGTGGAGAACAGAAATCCACACAAACCCAAACAGCTGTTTCTTCACTTGTTTCTCTTGAAATGGTAAATTCACCCAATCAACCCCAATGACCCTCACCTGTGGATCGCTCAATCTGAATTATCGATTAAACAGACACAGTGAAACCGCAGTGCTGCCCCGTACACTGGACTGCATTATACAGCAATCAAGATTACAGCAGTTCAAATAACCAGAGTTAATCTCAAGAATGCAGATCACTCAGCGATGGTTAGCAGTGCCCGGGGTCTTTCTGATTCTCTCAGCGATGGTTAGCAGTGGCCGGGGTCTTTCTGATTCTCACTCAGCGATGGTTAGCAGTGCCCAGGGTGTTTCTGATTCTCTCAACGATGGTTAGCAGTGCCGGGGTCTTTCTGATTCTCACACAGCGATGGTTAGCAGTGCCGGGGTCTTTCTGATTCTCTCAGCGATGGATAGCAGTGCCGTAGGTCTTTCTGATTCTCACACAGCTATGGTTAGCAGTGCCCAGGGTCTTTCTGATTCTCTCAGCGATGGTTAGCAGTGCCGGGGTCTTTCTGATTCTCAGACAGCGATGGTTAGCAATGCCCGGGGTCTTTCTGATTCTCACACAGCGATGGTTAGCAGTGCCGGAGGTCTTTCTGATTCTCACACAGTGATGGTTAGCAGTGCCAGGGTCTTTCTGATTCTCAGACAGCGATGGTTAGCAATGCCCGGGGTCTTTCTGATTCTCACACAGCGATGGTTAGCAGTGGCCGGGGTCTTTCTGATTCTCACTCAGCGATGGTTAGCAGTGCCCAGGGTGTTTCTGATTCTCTCAACGATGGTTAGCAGTGCCGGGGTCTTTCTGATTCTCACACAGCGATGGTTAGCAGTGCCGGGGTCTTTCTGATTCTCTCAGCGATGGATAGCAGTGCCGTAGGTCTTTCTGATTCTCACACAGCTATGGTTAGCAGTGCCCAGGGTCTTTCTGATTCTCTCAGCGATGGTTAGCAGTGCCGGGGTCTTTCTGATTCTCAGACAGCGATGGTTAGCAATGCCCGGGGTCTTTCTGATTCTCTCAGCGATGGTTAGCAGTGCCGGGGTCTTTCTGATTCTCACACAGCGATGGTTAGCAGTGCCGGGGTCTTTCTGATTCTCTCAGCGATGGTTAGCAGTGCCGTAGGTCTTTCTGATTCTCACACAGCTATGGTTAGCAGTGCCCAGGGTCTTTCTGATTCTCTCAGCGATGGTTAGCAGTGCCGGGGTCTTTCTGATTCTCAGACAGCGATGGTTAGCAATGCCCGGGGTCTTTCTGATTCTCACACAGCGATGGTTAGCAGTGCCGGAGGTCTTTCTGATTCTCACACAGTGATGGTTAGCAGTGCCCGGGGTCTTTCTGATTCTCTCAGCGATGGTTAGCAGTGCCCGGGGTCTTTCCGATTCTCTCTCAGCGATGGTTAGCAGTGCTGGGGTCTTTCTGATTCTCACACAGCAATGGTTAGCAGTGCCCGGGGTCTTTCTGATTCTCTCAGCGATGGTTAGCAGTGCCCGGGGTCTTTCTGATTCTCACACAGCCATGGTTAGCAGTGCCCGGGGTCTTTCTGATTCTCTCAGCGATGGTTAGCAGTGCCGGGGTCTTTCTGATTCTCACACAGCCATGGTTAGCAGTGCCGGGGTCTTTCCGATTCTCACTCAGCGATGGTTAGCAGTGCTTGGACTCTTTCTGATTCTCACTCAGCGATGGTTAGCAGTGCTTGGGCTCTTTCCGATTCTCATCCTTGACTATGAAACGCTCAAATCGTCAAAACGCTAAACTAGAACCGAAAAGAAAACTAAAAAACACATACCAGTTTAACCCTTTGCGGTCCTTTGTCGGACTGGGTCCGACATTGCAATTATTCTCGTCAGGTCCTTTGTCGGACCCTGTCCGACATCATTTTAAAACGCAAAAACGCAAAAAGTCGGTTTTTCAACGGAAAAAGCCGAGAAACCATTCAATGGCGAGTGGGGAACGAAAGGAGCCGAGACAAGCCGATAAAAAAAAAAAAAAAGGCGATCTCATGAATAGTCATAGTACCCCATTGGCATCAGATGGGGCGATGGAAACAACCTGGGAGTACAGTATCAGCGCACAGAGACTATCACGGACATTTGCAGAGCTTTTTGAGATGTTATAGCAATAAAATAATGACTTGGATTGCATTATTGAGGAGTTTGGTGATAAAACGAGTCATCAGGAGACGATTGATCGGTATGTACGACTATTATTATTATTATTTTTATTTGGTAGCATATGTGAAACGATAGCAAACGAAAGGGTGGGGCGGGGCTGGAGATGCCTAGTGAGTGCTTTGTTGATATGCAGGCCATTTAAACCCGTTTGACTGTGAAAAAATACTTTTAAACAGCGTCTAAAATTAACTGCGCGTGTGAAAATTAATTAGACCTGGCGAGCCTGACGCAGAATTAATAAATGGACCGCAAAGGGTTAAAGAACAATGGTACAAAGTCAAAGGAGTTCTGTTTCGGGGTGTAACGATACACTAATGTCACGATCCGATAGGTATCAGGATATCCAGGTCGTGTTACGATACGCATCACGATGCAGGTGGTGGTCCTGGTGGGCAACTTGTATGATGCATAAGAAGATCAAATGATCATTTAATGATGGATCATTCTATTAAAGATATGTATCCACACTAACTATAAAACACATTTATTTTTCATTCAAGAACCATTTGGTGACCTACAATGAGCGATGTTGTGTAAAGATACAAACAACACACACCTCGATTCCGATTTATCATGTAAAGAAAGTATTTACGACTCAGCGATACACCATGAATCTTTACACCCCTAGCTATGGTGTCGACCGATAAAGAACTGTGAGAAGAAGGTGCACAACCAAAATGATAATGATAGAAAAATAAATAATGAATCAGTGGCAGAACCCAATGTCCTGGTTTCAAGACCTTCACAATGTTATGTAAACAGGAGGGAGCAGTTTGATCATTGTTTTGAGCAGTTTGATCATTGTTTTGAGTGCTTTTAGTCTCCAGCTACAGTAAAACCTGTCTAATCCGCCCCTCTACAAACCGGCATTCTGTAGAATTCGGCAGGATTCTTGGGTCCTGACCAAATCGCTATTGAAATGAATAGAGCGATACCCTCTACACTCCAGAACCTGTCTATTCTGGAATTACGCATGATTCTTAAATCGTGTCTGTCTGAAAACCATGACTATAAATATGTCTTTTCTAAGTTTAAAACAAAAACAAAAGTAAGACGTTGTATATCCAGCCGGCACCTTTCTGAACTCTGTAGTTGTTGATCAGTAAATAAAATGTCCACACTGCGAGCGAGCGAGTGATAGAAAGGCTGAGCTCTTCAGAAAAGCTAAAAATCTACCAAAAAAAAAAAGAGCCAAGCGAAAAATTCAAAAATCACACAGCAAACCAAAAAGATGCACGTAAAAGCAACACCAAGAAAACCTGAATCCGCATGCAGGTACAGTACGAGCAAGTGAAGGTCTTTCTGTGGGAATGGTGTAAACAGGCTCCTGCTAATAACAGGTACAGATTTTGTTGAGGTATTGTTGTGTTTATTATACTGTATGTACAGTATATATATATATATATATATATATATATATATATATATATATATATATATATATATATATATATATACATACATACACAGTACTGTGCAAAAGTTTTAGGCAGGTGTGAAAAATGCAGTAAAGTAAGAATGCTTTCAAAAATAGACATGTTAATAGATTACATTTATCAATTAACTAAATGCAAAGTGAGTGAACAGAAGAAAAATCTAAATCAAATCCATATTTGGTGTGACCACCCTTTGCCTTCAAAACAGCATCAAGCATCAATTCTTCTAGGTACACTTGCACACAGTTTTTGAAGGAACTCGCAGGTAGGTTGGCCCAAACATCTTGGAGAACTAACCACAGTTCTTCTGTGGATTTAGGCAGCCTCAGTTGCTTCTCTCTCTTCATGTAATCCCAGACAGACTCGATGATGTTGAGAACAGGGCTCAGTGGGGGCCATACCATCACTTCCAGGACTCCTTGTTCTTCTTTACGCTGAAGATAGTTCTTAATGACTTTCGCTGTATGTTTGGGGTCGTTGTCATGCTGCAGAATAAATTTGGGGCCAATCAGATGCCTCCCTGATGGTATTTCATGATGGATAAGTATCTGCCTGTACTTTTCAGCATTGAGGAGACCATTAATTCTGACCAAATCCCCAACTCCATTTGCAGAAATGCAGCCCCAAACTTGCAAGGAACCTCCACCATACTTCACTGTTGCCTGCAGACACTCATTCGTGTACCGCTCTCAGCCCTTCGGCGAACAAACTGCCTTCTGCTACAGCCAAATATTTCAAATTTTGACTCATCAGTCCAGAGCACCTGCTGCCATTTTTCTGCACCCCAGTTCCTGTGTTTTCGTGCATAGTTGAGTCGCTTGGCCTTGTTTCCACGCCGGAGGTATGGCTTTTGGCCGCAAGTCTTCCATGATGGCCACTTCTGACCAGACTTCTCCGGACAGTAGATGGGTGTACCAGGGTCCCACTGTTTTCTGCCAGTTCTGAGCTGATGGCACTGCTGGACATCTTCCGATCATGGAGGGAAGTAAGCATGATGTGTCTTTCATCTGCTGCAGTAAGTTTCTTGGCCGACCACTGCGCCTCACGGTCCTCAACGCTGCCCGTTTCTTTGTGCTTCTTCAAAAGAGCTTGGACAGCACATCTGGAAATCCCTGTCTGCCTTGAAATTTCTGCCTGGGAGAGACCTTGCTGATGCAGTATAACTACCTTGTGTCTTGTTGCTGTGCTCAGTCTTGCCATGGTGTATGACTTTCGACAGTAAACTGTCTTCAGCAACCTCACCTTGTTAGCTGAGTTTGGCTGTTCCTTACCCAGTTTTATTCCTCCTACACAGCTGTTTCTGTTTCAGTTAATGATTGTGTTTCAACCTACATATTGAATTGATGATCATTAGCACCTGTTTGGTATAATTGTTTAATCATACACCTGACTATATGCCTACAAAATCCCTGACTTTGTGCAAGTGTACCTAGAAGAATTGATGCTGTTTTGAAGGCAAAGGGTTGTCACACCAAATATGGATTTGATTTAGATTTTTCTTCTGTTCACTCACTTTGCATTTAGTTAATTGATAAATATAATCTATTAACATGTCTATTTTTGAAAGCATTCTGACTTTACAGCATTTTTTCACACCTGCCTAAAACTTTTGCACAGTACTGTATATATATATATACACAGTATATATAGATATACACACACACTACCGGTCAAAAGTTTTAGAACATCCCCACTTTTCCAGTTTTTATTGAAATTTAAGCAGTTCAAGTCCAGTGAATAACCTGAAATGGTACAAAGGTAAGCGGTAAACTGTCAGAGGTTAAAAAAAAAGTTTAGGTTACCAAAAACTGAAAAATAATGTACATTTCAGAGTTATACAAAAAGGCCTTTTTCAGGGAACAAGTAATGGGTTAACAACTTACAGCTGTTCTGCAGCAATGGAAGTAAATTAAGCCTTGAAAGCTGATGCTAACAATTCCTACAGGTGTCCCAACTTTTGTTGATTACTTACAAACCCTCTGTCTGTATAAAAGCAGTGTTGGAACAGACTGTGTTACTACACCCTCTTAAGCATTATTTGGACAGTATTGTACTGCAGGAAGTAGTATATTGCTATCATAATGGCGAGAAAAAGGCAATTAACAAAGGAAGACAGACAGACCATTATAACCCTTAAAAGTGTAGGTCTTTCCTTTAGAGAAATTGCAAAGAAAGCCAAGGTGTCAGTGAGTACAGTTTCCTACACCATCAAAAGGCACTTGGAAACTGGAGGAAACTCTGACAGGAAGAGGTCTGGCAGACCCAAAGCCACAACAGAATCAGAAGACAAGTTTCTGAGAGTCAACAGCTTGCGTGATAGGCGGCTCACAGGACAATAGCTTCAAGCACAGCTTAACACTGGTCGAAGTAAGCAAGTCTCAGTTTCAACTGTGAAGAGAAGACTTCGAGCTGCAGGTTTGACAGGTTGAGTGGCAGTAAGAAAGCCATTGCTAAGATGGCAAAATAAGAAAAAGAGGCTTGCCTGGGCCATGAAGCACCGCCAGTGGACGACTGAAGACTGGAAGAAGGTCTTATGGACCGATGAATCAAAATTTGAAATCTTCGGTTCATCACGCAGGGTTTTTGCACCGTCGAGTAGGCTTAAAGGATGGTTCCTCGTGTGTGACACCAACTGTCAAACATGGAGGAGGAAGCGTGATGGTCTGGGGCTCTTTTGCTGGATCCAGAGTCGGCGACTTGCACAGAGTGAGTGGCACCCTGAACCAAAACGGCTACCACAGCATTTTGCAGCCATGCAATACCCTCTGGTATACGCCTAGTTGGTCAGGGGTTCATCCTACAGCAAGATAATGACCCAAAACATACCTCCAGGCTATGTCAGAACTACCTTAGAAGAAAAGAACAAGACGGTAGGCTTCAAATCATGGAATGGCCAGCACAGTCTCCAGACTTAAACCCCATCGAGCTGGTTTGGGATGAACTGGACAGAAGGGTGAAAGCAAAGCAACCTACAAGTGCAACACATTTGTGGGAACTTCTGCAACAGTGTTGGGAAGAACTTTCCAACAATATTTGATTTCCATTGTAGAAAGAATGCCAATGAGTGTGTTTGGCTGTTATATCTGCAAAAGGTGGCTACTTTGATGAGTCAAAAATTTAGATTAAATTTTGTTAAACAAAACGATTCCATGATTTCTTTTTTATCTCCAATTGTTTATTTGTTCTATGCTTTAATTTCAGAGTACATTGAGACATTAAACTGCGTAAATTTCAATAAAAACTGGAAAAATGGAGGTGTTCTAAAACTTTTGACCGGTAGTGTATATATATAT
>JAGXEW010000777.1:26547-51974 GCA_030684275.1 Acipenser oxyrinchus oxyrinchus
TATATATATATATATATATATATATATATATATATATATATATATATATATATATATATATATATATATATACTGTTCATACAGTATAATAAACACAACAATACCTCAACAAAATCTGTACCTGTTATTAGCAGGAGCCTGTTTACACCATTCCCACAGAAAGACCTTCACTTGCTCGTACTGTACCTGCATGCGGATCCAGGTTTTCTTGGTGTTACTTTTACGTGCATCTTTTGGTTTGCTGTGTGATTTTTGAATTTTTAAACTTGGCTCTTTTTTTTTGGTAGACTTTTAGCTTTTCTGAAGAGCTCAGCGTTTCTATCACTCTTCGCTTCGCTTTTTGGACATTTTATTTACTGATCAACAACTACAGAGTTCAGAAAGGTGCCGGCTGGATATACAACGTCTTACTTTTGTTTTTGTTTTAAACTTAGAAAAGACAGTCATATTTATAGTCATGGTTTTCAGGCAGACACGATTTAAGAATCATGCGTAATTCCAGAATAGACAGGTTCTGGAGTGTAGAGGGTATCGCTCTATTCATTTCAATAGCGATTTGGTCAGGACCCAAGAATCCTGCCGAATTCTACAGAATGCCGGTTTGTAGAGGGGGATTAGACAGGTTTTACTGTAGCTGGAGACTAAAAGCACTCAAAACAATGATCAAACTGCTCAAAACAATGATCAAACTGCTCCCTCCTGTTTACATAACAGTGTGAAGGTCATGAAACCAGGACATTGGGTTCTGCCACTGATTCATTATTTATTTTTCTATCATTATCATTTTGGTCGTACAACTTCTTTTCACAGTTCTTTATCGGTCGACACCATAGCTAGGGGTGTAAAGATTCATGGTGTATCGCTGAGTCGTAAATACTTTCTTTACATGATAAATCGGAATAGAGGTGTGTGTTGTTTGTATCTTTACACAACATCGCTCATTGTAGGTCACCAAATGGTTCTTGAATGAAAAATAAATGTGTTTTATAGTTGGTGTGGATACATATCTTTAATAGAATGATCCATCATTAAAGGATCATTTGATCTTCTTATGCATCATACAAGTTGCCCACCAGGACCACCACCTGCATCGTGATGCGTATCGTAACTACGACCTGGATATCCAGATACCTATCGGATCGTGACATTAGTGTATTGTTACACCGAAACAGAACTCCCTTGACTTTGTACCATTGTTCTTTAAACTGGTATGTGTTTTTCAGTTTTCTTTTGGTTCTAGTTTAGCGTTTTGACGATTTGGCGTTTCATAGTCAAGGATGAGAATCGGAAAGAGCCCAAGCACTGCTAACCATCGCTGAGTGAGAATCGGAAAGACCCGGCACTGCTAACCATGGCTGTGTGAGAATCAGAAAGACCCCAGCACTGCTAACCATCGCTGTGTGAGAATCGGAAAGACCCGGCACTGCTAACCATCGCTGTGTGAGAATCAGAAAGACCCGGGCACTGCTAACCATCGCTGAGAGAATCAGAAAGACCCGGGCACTGCTAACCATTGCTGTGTGAGAATCAGAAAGACCCGGGCACTGCTAACCATCGCTGAGAGAATCAGAAAAACCTCGGCACTGCTAACCATCACTGTGTGAGAATCAGAAAGACCCGGCACTGCTAACCATCGCTGAGAGAATCAGAAAAACCTCGGCACTGCTAACCATCGCTGTGTGAGAATCAGAAAGACCCGGCACTGCTAACCATCGTTGAGAGAATCAGAAAGACCCCAAGCACTGCTAACCATCGCTGAGTGAGAATCAGAAAGACCCTGGGCACTGCTAACCATCGCTGTCTGAGAATCAGAAAGACCCGGCACTGCTAACCATCGCTGTGTGAGAATCAGAAAGACCCGGCACTGCTAACCATCGCTGAGAGAATCAGAAAGACCTCTGGCACTGCTAACCATCGCTGTGTGAGAATCAGAAAGACCCGGCACTGCTAACCATCGCTGAGAGAATCAGAAAGACCCCGGCACTGCTAACCATCACTGAGTGAGAATCAGAAAGACCCCGGCACTGCTAACCATCGCTGTCTGAGAATCAGAAAGACCCTGGCACTGCTAACCATCGCTGAGAGAATCAGAAAGACCCTGGGCACTGCTAACCATCGCTGTGTGAGAATCAGAAAGACCTCGGCACTGCTAACCATCGCTGAGAGAATCAGAAAGACCCGGGCACTGCTAACCATCGTTGAGAGAATCAGAAAGACCCGGGCACTGCTAACCATCGCTGTCTGAGAATCAGAAAGACCCGGGCACTGCTAACCATCGCTGTGTGAGAATCAGAAAGACCCGGCACTGCTAACCATCGCTGATGAGAATCAGAAAGACCTCCGGCACTGCTAACCATCGCTGTGTGAGAATCAGAAAGACCCGGCACTGCTAACCATGGCTGTGTGAGAATCAGAAAGACCCGGCACTGCTAACCATCGCTGAGAGAATCAGAAAGACCCGGGCACTGCTAACCATCGCTGTCTGAGAATCAGAAAGACCCGGGCACTGCTAACCATCGCTGAGTGAGAATCAGAAAGACCCGGGCACTGCTAACCATCGCTGTCTGAGAATCAGAAAGACCCGGCACTGCTAACCATCGCTGAGAGAATCAGAAAGACCCGGGCACTGCTAACCATCGCTGAGAGAATCAGAAAGACCCGGGCACTGCTAACCATCGCTGAGAGAATCAGAAAGACCCCGGCACTGCTAACCATCGCTGTGTGAGAATCAGAAAGACCCGGCACTGCTAACCATCGCTGAGAGAATCAGAAAGACCCCGGCACTGCTAACCATCGCTGAGTGAGAATCAGAAAGACCCTGGGCACTGCTAACCATCGCTGTCTGAGAATCAGAAAGACCCGGCACTGCTAACCATCGCTGTGTGAGAATCAGAAAGACCCGGCACTGCTAACCATCGCTGAGAGAATCAGAAAGACCCCGGCACTGCTAACCATCGCTGTGTGAGAATCAGAAAGACCCGGCACTGCTAACCATCGCTGAGAGAATCAGAAAGACCCCGGCACTGCTAACCATCGCTGAGAGAATCAGAAAGACCCGGGCACTGCTAACCATCGCTGAGAGAATCAGAAAGACCCCGGCACTGCTAACCATCGCTGAGAGAATCAGAAAGACCCGGGCACTGCTAACCATCGCTGACTGAGAATCAGAAAGACCCCGGCACTGCTAACCATCGCTGATGAGAATCAGAAAGACCCAAGCACTGCTAACCATCGCTGGTGAGAATCAGAAAGACCCGGGCACTGCTAACCATCGCTGTCTGAGAATCAGAAAGACCCGGCACTGCTAACCATCGCTGAGAGAATCAGAAAGACCCGGCACTGCTAACCATCGCTGTATGAGAATCAGAAAGACCCGGCACTGCTAACCATCGCTGAGAGAATCAGAAAGACCCCGGCACTGCTAACCATCGCTGTGTGAGAATCAGAAAGACCCGGCACTGCTAACCATCGCTGAGAGAATCAGAAAGACCCCGGCACTGCTAACCATCGCTGAGAGAATCAGAAAGACCTCCGGCACTGCTAACCATCGCTGTGTGAGAATCAGAAAGACCCGGCACTGCTAACCATCGTTGAGAGAATCAGAAAGACCCCAAGCACTGCTAACCATCGCTGAGTGAGAATCAGAAAGACCCCGGCACTGCTAACCATCGCTGAGAGAATCAGAAAGACCCCAAGCACTGCTAACCATCGCTGAGAGAATCAGAAAGACCCGGGCACTGCTAACCATCGCTGTCTGAGAATCAGAAAGACCCCGGCACTGCTAACCATCGCTGAGTGAGAATCAGAAAGACCCGGCACTGCTAACCATCGCTGTGTGAGAATCAGAAAGACCCCGGCACTGCTAACCATCGCTGAGAGAATCAGAAAGACCCCGGCACTGCTAACCATCGCTGTCTGAGAATCAGAAAGACCCCGGCACTGCTAACCATCGCTGTGTGAGAATCAGAAAGACCCGGCACTGCTAACCATCGCTGAGAGAATCAGAAAGACCCCTGGCACTGCTAACCATCGCTGTGTGAGAATCAGAAAGACCCGGCACTGCTAACCATCGCTGAGAGAATCAGAAAGACCCCAAGCACTGCTAACCATCGCTGAGTGAGAATCAGAAAGACCCGGGCACTGCTAACCATCGCTGTCTGAGAATCAGAAAGACCCGGCACTGCTAACCATCGCTGAGAGAATCAGAAAGACCCGGGCACTGCTAACCATCGCTGAGAGAATCAGAAAGACCCGGCACTGCTAACCATCGCTGAGAGAATCAGAAAGACCCGGCACTGCTAACCATCGCTGTGTGAGAATCAGAAAGACCCGGCACTGCTAACCATCGCTGAGAGAATCAGAAAGACCCGGCACTGCTAACCATCGCTGAGAGAATCAGAAAGACCCCGGCACTGCTAACCATCACTGTGTGAGAATCAGAAAGACCCGGCACTGCTAACCATCGCTGTAGAGAATCAGAAAGACCCCGGCACTGCTAACCATCGCTGAGTGAGAATCAGAAAGACCCCGGCACTGCTAACCATCGCTGAGAGAATCAGAAAGACCCCGGCACTGCTAACCATCGCTGAGTGAGAATCAGAAAGACCCGGGCACTGCTAACCATCGCTGTCTGAGAATCAGAAAGACCCGGCACTGCTAACCATCGCTGAGTGAGAATCAGAAAGACCCGGGCACTGCTAACCATCGCTGTCTGAGAATCAGAAAGACCCGGCACTGCTAACCATCGCTGAGAGAATCAGAAAGACCCCGGCACTGCTAACCATCGCTGTGTGAGAATCAGAAAGACCCGGCACTGCTAACCATCGCTGTGTGAGAATCAGAAAGACCCGGCACTGCTAACCATCGCTGAGAGAATCAGAAAGACCCGGCACTGCTAACCATCGCTGTGTGAGAATCAGAAAGACCCGGCACTGCTAACCATCGCTGAGAGAATCAGAAAGACCCCGGCACTGCTAACCATCGCTGAGTGAGAATCAGAAAGACCCGGCACTGCTAACCATCGCTGTGTGAGAATCAGAAAGACCCCGGCACTGCTAACCATCGCTGAGAGAATCAGAAAGACCCGGCACTGCTAACCATCGTTGAGAGAATCAGAAAGACCCCGGCACTGCTAACCATCGCTGAGAGAATCAGAAAGACCCGGCACTGCTAACCATCGCTGAGTGAGAATCAGAAAGACCCGGGCACTGCTAACCATCGCTGTCTGAGAATCAGAAAGACCCGGCACTGCTAACCATCGCTGTGTGAGAATCAGAAAGACCCGGGCACTGCTAACCATCGCTGAAAGAATCAGAAAGACCCGGCACTGCTAACCATCGCTGAAAGAATCAGAAAGACCCGGCACTGCTAACCATCGCTGAGAGAATCAGAAAGACCCGGGCACTGCTAACCATCGCTGAGTGAGAATCAGAAAGACCCGGGCACTGCTAACCATCGCTGAGTGAGAATCAGAAAGACCCCGGGCACTGCTAACCATCGCTGTGTGATCTGCATTCTTGAGATTAACTCTGGTTATTTGAACTGCTGTAATCTTGATTGCTGTATAATGCAGTCCAGTGTACGGGGCAGCACTGCGGTTTCACTGTGTCTGTTTATTCGATAATTCAGATTGAGCGATCCACAGGTGAGGGTCATTGGGGTTGATTGGGTGAATTTACCATTTCAAGAGAAACAGTGAAGAAACAGCTGTTTGGGTTTGTGTGGATTTCTGTTCTCAACAGGGTCCTGAGAACAGCAACGATCTACACAAACCCAAGCAGCTGTTTCTACACTCGTTTCTCTTGGAATGGTAAATTTAGCCCAGTCAGCACCAGTGACCCTTGTCTGATTTAAGTGGGAGAGCTCAATCTGAATAATTGGTTGGTGCAGCGCTGCTGTGTTTAAACAAGAGTGTTGGTTTTTTAATCCCTGGGTGTTTACTGCGTTTCATCAGAATGAAAGCAGGGCTGTGCCTCGTGAGACAGGAACCCAGCCTCGTGCCCTAGAAACCTGCTCGCCACTGCGTCAGACAGTGGCGAGCTACTGCTACAACAGTAGGAGGTTATTCAGTCACTAACATCCAGACCCTGCTATAGCCCAGAAAATAAACCAGGAATTGGAAAAGGAGATTTGTTATACAGTAAAATAAACTAGATTGTTATATGTTAGCTGTATTAACATTTACCTACTGCGCTACTTTTTTATCCAAAAGGGTATAGAAAGGGGTACCAAGGGTTACCTATCCACATCATTGATGCTGAAGTATTGTGATCCTTTAAGACCCGACTAAGTTCTAAGGTCTGCTCGCAACCGGAAGGGCACTGGTGGGCTGATTGGGCTCCTCTTGTATGGAGTTTCTGATGGTCTATATAGGTTTTGCATTAACTTTATTAACTTTCTGCACTACCTAGATAATTGACAAAGAATTTGAAAGTAATGGATGAGTTGTTTTATCTGTAACAGTGACCCTTTTTTCCACACCATCAGTGACTCTTTTTGACAAGGCATTTAAAATCAGTGATGCACTTTATAAAGGGTCACCACATGCACACCAATCTTTCTCTTCTCTCTGTTCAGTGCCTCTCTTCTGTTCCTGTGTGTGTGTGTGTGTGTGTGTGTGTCTGTGTGTCTGTTCAGTGCCTCTCTCCTGTTCCTGTGTGTGTGTGTGTGTGTGTGTGTGTGTGTGTGTGTGTTTCTCTCTGTTCACTGCCTCTCTCCTGTTCCTGTGTGTTTCTCTCTGTTCACTGCCTCTCTCCTGTTCCTGTGTGTTTCTCTCTGTTCACTGCCTCTCTCCTGTTCCTGTGTGTTTCTCTCTGTTCACTGCCTCTCTCCTGTTCCTGTGTGTTTCTCTCTGTTCACTGCCTCTCTCCTGTTCCTGTGTGTTTCTCTCTGTTCACTGCCTCTCTCCTGTTCCTGTGTGTTTCTCTCTGTTCACTGCCTCTCTCCTGTTCCTGTGTGTGTGTGTGTGTGTGTGTGTGTGTGTCTCTCTGTTCACTGCCTCTCTCCTGTTCCTGTGTGTTTCTCTCTGTTCACTGCCTCTCTCCTGTTCCTGTGTGTTTCTCTCTGTTCACTGCCTCTCTCCTGTTCCTGTGTGTTTCTCTCTGTTCACTGCCTCTCTCCTGTTCCTGTGTGTTTCTCTCTGTTCACTGCCTCTCTCCTGTTCCTGTGTGTTTCTCTCTGTTCACTGCCTCTCCCTGTTCCTGTGTGTTTCTGTGTGTGTGTGTGTGTGTGTGTGTGTTTCTCTCTGTTCACTGCCTCTCTCCTGTTCCTGTGTGTTTCTCTCTGTTCACTGCCTCTCTCCTGTTCCTGTGTGTTTCTCTCTGTTCACTGCCTCTCTCCTGTTCCTGTATGTTTCTCTCTGTTCACTGCCTCTCTCCTGTTCCTGTGTGTTTCAGAGAGCGTACCAGAGGAGCTGAGGGAGCCCTTCTACAGTGACCAGTATGAGCAGGAGCACGTCAAGCCCCCAGTCACCAGGCTGCTGCTGTCCTCGGAGCTGTACTGCCGGGTCTGCGGGCTGATCCTGCTGGGTGAGGGGCGGGAGGGGGGGCCGCACCCGAGACAATGCAGCCCTCCTCCAGCTCCTCGCACGCAGGGGCTGCAGCCCACCGACCAGGACCAGCCCATCACAGAGGCTGACCTGAGGCTCCAGCCCATCAAGATGGTGAGCCCCTCCTTACCTGATCTCTGATGCTGTTTGTTCAGGGTTACCCGCGCCTCATCTCTGATGCTGTTTGTTCAGGGTTACCCGGGCCTCATCTCTGATGCTGTTTGTTCAGGGTTACCCGCGCCTCATCTCTGATGCTGTTTGTTCATGGTTACCCACGCCTCATCTCTGATGCTGTTTGTTCAGGGTTACCCGCGCCTCATCTCTGATGCTGTTTGTTCAGGGTTACCCGCTGGTTGTCATCCAGTAGACCTCCAGTTATAGGGTCTTGTTTTAAATTTAGAAAGCCCTGTAAGTGTTTCAGCTCAGGGTTTGATGTGCTGCTGTCGCAGTGCTGTCAATAGACTCTTTCTTGTGATGTTTGTTCATCCAAACTGTACTGTGTTGTTTAATCGCAGGATACAGGATTTGGAATGCCAATGAACGTGAACGGAGGAGAGACTCCCTCTTGTCATGTAATGCTCCTGCCCTTGCCACTCTATACTATTGCATTGCCATTGTATTAATTAGTCATTTAGCAGATGCTTTTATCCAAAGCGACTTTGTGACAGGCTGTTTGAGGCGGGTGGCGTCAGATCAGAAAAAGAAACGACAACAAAGGCTGTACTTGCGGGCGAGGCGCTGCTGCGCTCGGGGTTATGAAATAATACACGCTTTCAATACCAAAACAAACAAAACAGCACGAGGGCCCAAATAAACAAGCACTGTAAACCTAACACAAAACACATTCCGTGCTGGTACAGCGATCCGGTACGTAGCAGTTGCTTTCTGTATTTCATGCATATATCTCTCAAAACACTGTCTCCGTTTCTCTCTCTCTTTCTCCCGTTCCTTCTCCCTCTCCACCTTATTCAGTCACAGCTGCAGGTTTTTATATACGTGACCGTCTCCAAATTAGCAATAAATGAATTAATCTGGAGATGGTCACATTCTACACGAGTTTAGTATGGGATGGGGAATTTTAACCCCATCCATGCTTTAAAAATAACAAAAACATTCTCTTTTATAAACTAAACAATACTTTTAAATAATAATACAACAAATACAAAATAATACACACACACGTGTACCCCATCACAGACTTACAGAGACTAGGGGTGAACCATGCATCACAACTACTGCTGCAGAGTCACTTACAGTAGGGACGTCGCTCTGCAGAGTCACTTACAGTAGGGCGTCGCTCTGCAGAGTCACTTACAGTAGGGCGTCGCTCTGCAGAGTCACTTACAGTAGGGCGTCGCTCTGCAGAGTCACTTACAGTGGGGCGTCGCTCTGCAGAGTCACTTACAGTAGGGCGTCGGCTCTGCAGAGTCACTTACAGTAGGACCTTGGTTTGGCGTCTCATCTGAAGGACGGGATTGTAGTTTGGTCCCTTGATTGGATGGATCGTCTTGGATGTTAGAGACAGATTCCAGTTCTCAAGGTAATCGGTGTCAAAGAAGCGCATTGCATTTTATAGTATTTAATCCATGAGGCCTTAATTCCTCAGAATTAAGGCCTGCTTCTAATAGCCAAGCCAGCTGACACCGTTATTTTCCTGAGATTTAAGGCCATTGCATCCCGGATTAATTTCTTCATTCTACAAATATTCATTTGACAAGCACGTACATTTCTTATTCTACCAAATTGTCAGCGACAGTAACATGGTGTTTTTTTAAATGTAACTGCATCATAACATTTAATACGATGCTGGGTCTGGTTACAGATTGCCATTGAAGTGCCACTGTCTGTCAGCATCTCTGAAAAGGAAGTCAAAGTGTTGAATAGTTGAGTAGGCCGGGCAGAGACAGCAACAGCAGCCCCTCCTCCTGCCCCTTCCCAACCCCGCACGTATTTCATTGAATTGCTCTGAATTACACAGACAGGCGGTGGAAGAGGAGGAGGAGGAGAAGGGAGAGAAGGATTAAAAGTCACATGAGGTGAGGTTGATCTGCAGCGGGTTTCTTGCTTGATGCCTGCTGGGATTGCCCCGGTGGAGGGCTCAGCGATGATACCGATGAATACGTTAAGTGAATATATTAACTTCTTGGCTGAACGATCTGTCTGGATTGTCTGAGGAGACAACAAAGGAGGGATGGGTGAAATGGGACCAGCGATGTTCCCCTCCCCACTTTCTTTATCCATTAACCCTTAATGTCCTGGAGAAACACAGGTACAGTGGTGGTAGTCCAGGACAGGACTCTTTATCCTAGACTGCCATATATTTTATTGATCCAGTCACACAGACAAAAAATTACTTAATGATCAGGAATGAGGCAGACCTTAACGCCACGGTGTGCTGAAACTCGGATTTCTCCCTCGAGTAATAAATATATAAGAAATTTGAAGCGGTTAGGTATTCATTAAACGGAATACATTTAATAGTTCAGTTTCACTAAAGGACTTGTTTTCATGACATAACAGTTGCATTTGCTAGTTTTGCAGCATATTTTCACTGTCAGTTTACAGCCTCTGTACTGCAGTGAAAATGTCAATGACCTGGATGAGAGGAGAATTCACTTCCAATCAGCTTTTAAAACACTCAATGCGTAAGTTAACTGCCATTGATTGGTACTATATTGTAAAGGTGAGGGAAGGGAGGGGGAGAGTATCAGCACATAATGATGAGAATGACGTCAAAAGTAATAGAAATTTAGATGTTTTTGCAACAGCAGACAGATAATCCTGTGGATTTAGTTCTCAAGGGGCAATCTGTCTGATTCGGGCCACGTTTAATAACGCAGTGCTGCACATTTAAATAAGGTTAGCGGTGAGATGAAGCCAGCGAGGTGTGGGCTTTGTTCCTGATTTGTGACATTTTGAAATGAGAAATCTCTTCTTGCAGTGGTGCTGGTGTCACAGAGACCGACTGATGTGTCTCCGTTTTGCTGAAGTTTCCTGGCTCTCATGCATAATTTTCTATTAGACGCCCTTCCACTACTCCCAGGCTCAGCAAAAACGTCCTGCGCTCCAAATGACTAGAAATCTGGAATCATATTCTGCAATGGAAGAGAAATGAGAGGCAGTGATAGTGATGCAACCAGCTGTGGTACGGTGTAACCATATAGGCAGAGCAGGCAGCAGCCTAGGGCGGCAAATTGAAGGAGCGCAAAATACAGTACATAATTACATTTTATACTTCACATTTCTCTAGTCGTAAAATGTTCAACATCTTAGATCATTGTTTCTTGTTCTGCTGATGTCACTTGCTGATGTCACAGAACTTTATCATGAGCAGTGGTGTAGTCCTAAATCTGGAAGCACAGGAACACTGGGAGGGTGGGGTGATCATGCCACTGCGGTGTCACGACGCTGGGAGGGCAGGGTGATCATGCTGCTGCGTTGTCACGACGCTGGGAGGGCGGGGTGATCATGCGCTCGCGGTGTCACGATGAAAGGACGTTGCTAATTACAGGATAATCTAAACGATTTTATATCTCTGAAATTCCCAGATGATTGTCCTGGAAATCTCTAGATTTGTAGCTAGTTGCTTTTGACAAGAAATCTCGCCAAGTCAGCCCTTAAAGTCACTAGATTAGGCGAGATTTCGCTAAATTGGCAACACTGCTTGAAGGCACAGAAAAAAATATTTGATTTCGTATACAGCTTATTATTGACTTGACACAAGGAAAAGAGATTGCTTCATCGGTGCCCAGGCACTGAAATTAGAGGGTTGCGTGCCATTTAAGCATTTTCAAAACACATCGGTAAAGATTCTTAAATTCTTTAAAGTTAATTCTTAAGTCAAGGATCTGCCTATAGAAAAAAGTACCAGAGGATTTACTGAGCATGATTATATGATCACTAACCAACATGTTAGATACCAGTTTTATAGTAGTTAAGGAGCGTATCGGTACTGTACAAATAAGGTGCAATGAAAATACGATGTTTTGAAGTAACCTGCATATCCTATATAAGTTGTTATTTATAACTCTAAGCTCATGCATGGTTATAGAATCCACTGATAATAAATATGGTCATTGTAGAGCTGACAGTAGATGTACAAAACCCTGTACAGAATGTGGCCAGGTCCTAATTGATTAACTGATAGTCAATTACACCTGGCTATCCACATGGTGTAAAGAGGAGCCAGTCTTTGTTTTGGGGCTGAGATAGTTCTGGCATGGGGTGCATCTTTATTTTGTATTTAGTTTTGATTTGTTTGTTTAAACCTTTTTGTTTCTTTATCTTTTTGCTTAGAAAAGTGTGTGAGAAGCCCTGAACTGCAGCCTTCTGCCTCTGCTGTTCCTGCCTCTGGCCAGTCTTGACTGTCCAGCTACCCTAACACACTGGCCAGCAATGCAATTCATACAAACTGCACGCCACTGGCAACTCCCCTAGGGTGGTGGAAACACCCTGCCCTGCACCCAGCCCTGAATATCAGACCTTAGTGAGATGCAAAGCTGAAATGATCAGGAGCAATTCCAACAGCTAGGCAATCAGACAATCAGACCCCTGCAAAGCCTGCTCCTCAACAGATCAGAGCAAAAGCAGCCTCCCTTCAGCTGTGTCATTACCAGAACAGGTTATTTCAGTGTGTTTGGTATTGCTTGCTAAATGTTTAGTTTGCTGCAGTTAGTTAGCACACACATTTAGAAATATTATAATCATGGAAGCCCTCAGGCCTAAACCCTGTGCAGGAAGTTAATGTAGGAAACCAGGGCAACCTAAACCAGGGCAATTTAAACCAGGCCGGCCTAAACCAGGCCAGCCTAAACCAGGCCAACCTAAACCAGGGCAATTTAAACCAGGCTGGCCTAAACCAGGCCAGCCTAAACCAGGCCAACCTAAACCAGGGCAACCTAAACCAGGGCAATTTAAACCAGGCAGCTAAATCAGGCCAGCCTAAACCAGGCCAGCCTAAACCAGGCCAGCCTAAACCAGGCCAGCCTAAACCAGGCCAGCCTAAACCAGGCCAGCCTAAACCAGGCCAGCCTAAACCAGGCCAGCCTAAACCAGGCCAGCCTAAACCAGGCCAGCCTAAACCAGGCCAACCTAAACCAGGCCAGCCTAAACCAGGCCAACCTAAACCAGGCCAACCTAAAGCTGGTTCCAGCTGCCCAAACATTGTTCTGAATTCTCAATGAGGTTAAAACAGGTTCATTCAGGTCTCAGTGTGGAGAATGGGTGGTAAAGCACTGTGCTGTTCCAGTGACTGCCCTCCCTCCCTCTGCAAGCAGGTTCATTGAGGTCTTGGTGTGGAGAATGGGTATAAAGCACTGTGCTGTTCCAGTGACTGCCCTCCCTCCCTCTGCAAGCAGGTTCATTGAGGTCTTGGTGTGGAGAATGGGTATAAAGCACTGTGCTGTTCCAGTGACTGCCCTTCCCTGCTCAAAACAGCAGTGTCTTGTTTTGAAAAGCTGAGATGTATAAATGTAACCTTGTGTACTAATGGAGAACCAATATTACATTTTAAACAAACAGCAGAGGAAACTTAATTATTTAATACTAACATTTGATTTGGTTTTAATTCTCAACAAGAAAACATGTGATCTTTGCATGCACTTGTGAACAGCAGCCATGGAAACAGCCTGATTCACTTCCAGGACCAACCCAACCAGGACCGTGCAGTGCAGGGGGGTGTCTGCCTCTCAGTGTGAGTTCAGACAGGGGTGGGGGTCCCATCTGTGCCGGGGGATTGAGTTTAGACTTCAGCTTTAGCAGACATGTTTGAATATTTGGCTAGTGCAGGATTAGCATAACAGTTTGAAACCGTTTATTTTCAGGGATTTACAAATATATTAAAGTGGGTCAGTCAGCAGCAGCCGGAGGGAATCGGAATCGCTGTGTGATCACTAGTGTCTGTCCTGACTGCAGTGCCGTGGTGCAGAATGCTAAGGAGCTTCTCCACTCGGTGTGGACTGGAAGGAGCTATGGGGCGTGTGTATATTCAGTGTTCATCGTGGTCTGTGTTTATCTAGCTCTCTAACCCATTTGTACTGTCTGTAGCAGTAAGTTGCATTTTTCCTAATTTAAGTGCAGAGCACATTGTTTTATACATTTGTTTGCTTGTTTCTCTGAGTGCCTTTTGAATTGATCTGACAATGTGTACACGGCTTCGTAATGGTGAGAGCAGAAAACAGAGACAGTAACAGATTTTAATACCCCCTCCGCTAAGTAGATGGGCTGTTTGCTAGCTAACATTGTTCTGGTTTGTCATGTTAGGCAAACACTGCACCAGTTCCTTATAATTTTGTTAGGACTGCTTTATTCATGTTTTTTCTTGATTTGGGGACCTCTATGCACTGATCATGTCCATCTATCTGCCTGCTCTTTACGTGGCTGACACGCTTCATTTTTGCTACAGACTTGTGTCACACACTCCTATCCTCTTGGGTTGCATTTAGCTATAATTGGATAAGCAGATGTTTTTCGTACTGTGCATGTGATTATGAGGACCCTGTGTGTGAGTGTGCTCTGGTCTTGTTTTTATCATATACTGAATTGTGGTTCCAACTGACCGGTCTGTGATCCTCTGCCTGGGGTGTGAGACGGGCAGGGCAGACAGACGGGCAGGGCAGGGCGACAGACGAGCAGGGCAGGGCGACAGACGGGCAGGGCAGACAGACAGACGGGCTGGGCAGACAGACAGACAGACGGGCTGGGCAGACAGACAGACGGGCTGGGCAGACAGACAGACGGGCGGGCAGGCAGACGGGCAGAGGCAGGGCAGGCAGACGGGCAGGCAGACGGGCAGGGCGGGCAGACAGGCAGTGATGCTGTGTTCTGTGATTCTCTGCGCAGGGTGTGTGACAGACAGACAGACAGACAGTGATGCCATGGGGCTGGTCCCTTACTTCTCTTCTCCTCAGTCCCGATGGGAGGAAATTAATTTCAGAAGTGAAATTAAACTAGGCTCACTGTGGTTCATGATCTGCTCTGACAGACTGGCACAGAACAAACAGTGGGTGGGGGGGGCTCAGTTTTCAGACTTGGTTGCAGTTCATCATGATGGAAAATCCACATTTTTGTTTTTGGATTCAAGACAATTACAAAAGGATAGTAAACATAGTGCTTAACAGGCTGCTTTGTTCTTTATTGTAACTTTCCGTCCTTGGCATTTTAACCCTGTCACAAACATTTCCATGCATTCCAGAGTGTTATCTTTATTATTGCAATCAAAGAAACTGTGTGCATTGCCAGACAGTTTCTGCCAGCACAGTTTTCAATGCATGAACCCAAAACTGAAACCAAGCAGGCAAGCAAGCAAGCAAGCCCTTCATACCAGTAACGTTTTACTAGATTTTTAACTTGCCTTGTTAAGCACAAAGGGATAAAACAAATATCCTACTGTACCTACCTGCCTACCTCCTGGGTCTGGTGACAACAAACCAGTATTATATGAACGGTGGCAGTGTGTGCTCTCTCTCTCTCTCTCTCTCTCTCTCTCTCTCTCTCTCTCTCTCTCTCTCTCTCTCTCTCTCCCCAAAGCAGAGACAGAGGGCTGCTGCATTAATTGCACAGTGCTTTTGTTTTGTCACATAAATTACTGCTGTCTAATGAGGCCTAAGTACAGTTAATGTCTTCCACCAGCTCTGCTGCACCCAGTCCTCAATGAAGTCTATTATTATGGAAAACGATCAGGAGCCAGGAGTTTGAGCAGGGTTAGAAACGCACTAGTCCTGCTGCATCCAGTCTTGTTTCAGAGCTCCCCTTGTTCAGGTATATCATTGAAATCACCAAGACCAGGAGTTTGAACGATCAGGTCCCTGGTAAATCTGAACTGATCACACTTCTCATCACAGCATCAATACGTCACACCTGTGTCTGTAGGTTTTACTAATAAGCCAACTAATAAATAGTTGATGGAGGTATAAGGGAGGAACAGTTTTCGTTTAGACCCAGAAGTCGATTTGAAACCTGGGTTAGAGATGAAAAGCAGAGCCTCTGTACAAACCCAGTCCTCTGTGAGTGAGTCGGCGCGATGCCCTGGTCTGGCATAACCTGCTTAGCAAATAAAAGAAAGAAAAACAAAAGAATCTAAAAACCGATTCTCCCCGGAGGAGTGAAAGTGAGGAGAGAGGGACTTCCATTGTTCCAAAGTGGATGTAAAGAAACTCTTGGGTAAATTATTCTTAACTTCAAAATGTTCAGTCAAGTAGACAAACTCGGGGTAAATCCAAGCACTCCCTGAAACGTTTGTTTACTTGACTTCTAGTTCTTATAGGCTTACCTTAGCATTCGTATAAATCCTGAGATTGCTGAAAGTAACCGAATCAAGGAGACAAGCAGTCAACTAGAAGATGGCACTAGCGAAATGTGTGTCTACTTGGTCTTCAGAAGTTTCAGTGTGGAGGCCTATTTTTCAACTTTGATCAGTTAGAACATACAGGCCTGAATTAGACCAAAGGTCAACACTTAGTCCAATGAGGGCTTTTCCACTGCCGGTATGTAGAATTGATGCAGTGGGAGTCAGAGACTCCTTCAGATTGCTCAGCCCTTGGCAGAGGCTCCTTCAGATTGCTCAGCCCTTGGCAGAGACTCCTTCAGATTGCTCAGCCCTTGTCAGAGACTCCTTCAGATTGCTCAGCCCTTGTCAGAGGCTCCTTCAGATTGCTCAGCCCTGGCAGAGACTCCTTCAGATTGCTCAGCCCTTGTCAGAGACTCCTTCAGATTGCTCAGCCCTTGTCAGAGGCTCCTTCAGATTGCTCAGCCCTTGTCAGAGGCTCCTTCAGATTGCTCAGCCCTTGGCAGAGGCTCCTTCAGATTGCTCAGCCCTTGGCAGAGACTCCTTCAGATTGCTCGGCCCTTGGCAGAGGCTCCTTCAGATTGCTCGGCCCTTGGCAGAGGCTCCTTCAGATTGCTCGGCCCTTGGCAGAGGCTCCTTCCGATTGCTCGGCCCTTGGCAGAGGCTCCTTCAGATTGCTCGGCCCTTGGCAGAGGCTCCTTCCGATTGCTCGGCCCTTGTCAGAGGCTCCTTCAGATTGCTCGGCCCTTGTCAGAGGCTCCTTCAGATTGCTCGGCCCTTGGCAGAGGCTCCTTCAGATTGCTCGGCCCTTGGCAGAGGCTCCTTCAGATTGCTCAGCCCTGCAGAGGCTCCTTCAGATTGCTCGGCCCTTGGCAGAGGCTCCTTCAGATTGCTCAGCCCTGCAGAGGCTCCTTCAGATTGCTCAGCCCTGGCAGAGACTCCTTCAGATTGCTCAGCCCTTGGCAGAGACTCCTTCAGATTGCTCAGCCCTTGGCAGAGGCTCCTTCAGATTGCTCAGCCCTTGGCAGAGACTCCTTCAGATTGCTCAGCCCTTGGCAGAGGCTCCTTCAGATTGCTCAGCCCTTGGCAGAGACTCCTTCAGATTGCTCAGCCCTGGCAGAGGCTCCTTCAGATTGCTCAGCCCTTGGCAGAGACTCCTTCAGATTGCTCAGCCCTTGGCAGAGGCTCCTTCAGATTGCTCAGCCCTTGGCAGAGACTCCTTCAGATTGCTCAGCCCTTGGCAGAGGCTCCTTCAGATTGCTCAGCCCTTGGCAGAGACTCCTTCAGATTGCTCAGCCCTGGCAGAGGCTCCTTCAGATTGCTCAGCCCTTGGCAGAGGCTCCTTCAGATTGCTCAGCCCTTGGCAGAGGCTCCTTCAGATTGCTCAGCCCTTGGCAGAGGCTCCTTCAGATTGCTCAGCCCTTGGCAGAGACTCCTTCAGATTGCTCAGCCCTTGGCAGAGGCTCCTTCAGATTGCTCAGCCCTTGGCAGAGGCTCCTTCAGATTGCTCAGCCCTTGGCAGAGACTCCTTCAGATTGCTCAGCCCTTGGCAGAGGCTCCTTCAGATTGCTCAGCCCTGGCAGAGGCTCCTTCAGATTGCTCAGCCCTTGGCAGAGGCTCCTTCAGATTGCTCAGCCCTTGGCAGAGACTCCTTCAGATTGCTCAGCCCTTGGCAGAGACTCCTTCAGATTGCTCAGCCCTCGGCAGAGACTCCTTCAGATTGCTCGGCCCTCGGCAGAGGCTCCTTCAGATTGCTCGGCCCTCGGCAGAGGCTCCTTCAGATTGCTCGGCCCTCGGCAGAGGCTCCTTCAGATTGCTCGCCCTCGGCAGAGGCTCCTTCAGATTGCTCGGCCCTCGGCAGAGGCTCCTTCAGATTGCTCGGCCCTTGGCAGAGGCTCCTTCAGATTGCTCGGCCCTCGGCAGAGGCTCCTTCAGATTGCTCGGCCCTTGGCAGAGGCTCCTTCAGATTGCTCGGCCCTTGGCAGAGGCTCCTTCAGATTGCTCGGCCCTTGGCAGAGGCTCCTTCAGATTGCTCGGCCCTTGGCAGAGGCTCCTTCAGATTGCTCAGCCCTTGGCAGAGGCTCCTTCAGATTGCTCAGCCCTTGGCAGAGGCTCCTTCAGATTGCTCAGCTCTTGGCAGAGGCTCCTTCAGATTGCTTAGCCCTGGCAGAGGCTCCTTCAGATTGCTCAGCCCTTGGCAGAGGCTCCTTCAGATTGCTCAGCCCTTGGCAGAGGCTCCTTCAGATTGCTCGGCCCTTGGCAGAGGCTCCTTCAGATTGCTCGGCCCTTGGCAGAGGCTCCTTCAGATTGCTCGGCCCTTGGCAGAGGCTCCTTCAGATTGCTCAGCCCTTGGCAGAGGCTCCTTCAGATTGCTCAGCCCTTGGCAGAGGCTCCTTCAGATTGCTCAGCCCTTGGCAGAGGCTCCTTCAGATTGCTCAGCCCTTGGCAGAGGCTCCTTCAGATTGCTCAGCCCTTGTCAGAGGCTCCTTCAGATTGCTCAGCCCTTGGCAGAGGCTCCTTCAGATTGCTCAGCCCTTGGCAGAGACTCCTTCAGATTGCTCAGCCCTTGGCAGAGGCTCCTTCAGATTGCTCGGCCCTTGGCAGAGGCTCCTTCAGATTGCTCGGCCCTTGGCAGAGGCTCCTTCAGATTGCTCGGCCCTTGGCAGAGGCTCCTTCAGATTGCTCGGCCCTTGGCAGAGGCTCCTTCAGATTGCTCGGCCCTTGGCAGAGGCTCCTTCAGATTGCTCAGCCCTGCAGAGGCTCCTTCAGATTGCTCAGTCACGCAGCCCTGTCCTCTTTTCATCCCCTCGTGGCTCGGTCCCAGCAGACTCCCTGAATGGAATGAGGGGGAAATGAAGTAGACATGCCCAGCTCTGTCAGACTCCGGCCCCTGTGAGGAGGTACATGTGGAATTGGAATAGCACTAGCTGAATAGCACTAACTTCATTGTCTAACGAGTGCCGTCCTTATTACTGTGCTGTGCCTGGCCCATCATTAACCCTAAAGCTGAGTGAACACAGACACTTCTTTTTTTTCAGGACCAGTGTCTTGAAACCTGGTTCCAAGATACAGGGAAGCAACTTTTGCTGTATCAAACTCAGAGTCTCCCCTAGTCTCCTGAAACAAAGTAGTGATGGGGACCAACCAAGACGTAGCTTCACTGTAACATATGAGCCTCCAGCGCTTTTCTTCCAGGTAATGTGGATTTCCTATTGGCCCCGTGTTCAGCTTATTTGCAGCCTTCCTGGTGCATCAGCACACGCTATGCTGGTGATGCTGGCTCCAGAGATCAACCAAAGTAGCCGACGGCATCAGGGAACTGTTCAGAACTGTTGGGTGGACTTGATCCGCAAAGGTGCTAATTAACTTCGGCATTCGTTTGGCCTTCCAGAGTAATCAAGGAACCCAGGAACACGCCCCCGCACCAGGCGGTACCAGGAGAACACGCCCCCGCACCAGGCGGTACCAGGAGAACACGCCCCCGCACCAGGCGGTACCAGGAGAACACGCCCCGCACTAGGCGGTACCAGGAGAACACGCCCCGCACCAGGCGGTACCAGGAGAACACGCCCCGCACCAGGCGGTACCAGGAGAACACGCCCGCACCAGGCGGTACCAGGAGAACACGCCCCGCACCAGGCGGTACCAGGAGAACACGCCCCGCACCAGGCGGTACCAGGAGAACACGCCCGCACCAGGCGGTACCAGGAGAACACGCCCCGCACCAGGCGGTACCAGGAGAACACGCCCCGCACCAGGCGGTACCAGAGAACACGCCCGCACCAGGCGGTACCAGGAGAACACGCCCGCACCAGGCGGTACCAGGAGAACACGCCCGCACCAGGCGATACCAGGAGAACACGCCCCGCACCAGGCGATACCAGGAGAACACGCCCGCACCAGGCGATACCAGGAGAACACGCCCCCGCACCAGGCTAGACCAGGAGAACACGCCCCGCACCAGGCTAGACCAGTTGATCACGCAGTTGCTTTGGTTTTTTATTCCGAGTGAGTGGGTTGATCCCTGGAGCTAGCTGCTGCTGCTGCTGCTTTGTGAATTCGGCACATTCACACAGAGATTTTCAACACTATTAACTCCAGATTAGCACTGAGCTTGACAGAAAACACACACACACACATACCGGTTATATAAGTTTTACACAATTTCCCTGCAGTTTTAATTCACGTGTGCAGAGAGGCAGGATTGAGAGATGGGCTGTCCCAGGCTGGTATATCTGAGGAGGGGTTACCCTGTCACAGATCTGCTGCTTCGTCGCAGCTCTTCCACTCATTACCCACAGCCTCTCTGAGGGGGCAAGCTGCTTACTGCCCTGCCCTGCACTGCACTTGCAGTAATTAGTTTGGGGGGGGGGGGGGCTGATCAAAGAAAGGCACCCCTCTGCCCCGGAATCTGAGCTCTGCTAAGCTGAGTTCTGGACAAACTTCTTCCTCGTACTGCAGCAGTGTTGGCCTGGCTGGACTTGAGGGAGCATTTTTCTGAATCTTCTGTGTATTGAGCTTGGTGTTGGCTTGGCACATTACCACTGTACAGTAGCTATGCAACTCAAACACTCATCTCTTACATCTCTTACAGCACCAAAACAACCCATAGTACACTAAACACAGTGTGGTGACCCTAATACTGTGCGAACCTTCTGAAAGAACGCTTCTGTAGTCTGCAGTGTCCCCCTGGATACTGTCCTCGTTGCCACAGTCTCAGCAGTGCTTTTAAAAGGGTACCCCGATGAGATCTGTGTGTTTGCAGGTGGTGTTAGTGAATTACTGTGCTCCGTCTAGCTGCTGGATTTAGTGCTCCCCCACCCCCGCTTCCTTCCTAGATTCCTCCCTTATAAAAGTTCCCATTGAAAAAGAATAGCAAAGTGCAATAAATAATAGTGAAAGCATACGTACGCATTGTGTAAGCACAGAGAGGTGTGGTAAAGTGTAATAAAGCATAGGTAAGCATTGTAAAGCACAGAAGTATGGTAAAGTGTAATATATCAGTGAAAGCATAGGTAAGCATTGTAAAGCACAGATGAGTATAGTAAAGTGTAATAAATTACAGTTAAAGCATAGGGAAGCAAAAACACGGTGAACTATGGTAAAAGCATGGTATAAGCATGGGAAAAGAGTGGTAAATGTTTCTGAGAGCTGTGCTGTGTCATCACTGATTATTATGGGATGCACTTTGCATTGGGTAGGGAACAGTGCAGAGTTAATGATTAGACTGTGTGCTGCTAACCTGGATTATTCATTAGATCAGGAGGAATTCCCTACAAAAGAGAAGTCTCGGTGTGTGTGTGATAAGGAATCATTTTCACTGTGATCTCACCTGCCCCAGGTGTGTGGAATGCAGGATGTTTCTGGAATTTTGCGAACGTGTTTTCTTTATTTACGATGTTTGTTTTGTGAGACATAGGGAATCTACAATGGGCTGGTCCTTTGGGATAAGATGTCAAACGAGTTGAAGGGGTTGTTTGTTTTTTCCATGGGTTAGCTCATTGTAGTGATTTTGCCTCATGAATACTGTGAGTGTGCAAAGATAAGGGTTTGAACACCTGAGAACAAGCTGTCTTATAAACAAGGAGCTCTGAATGACAGGGCGAAGGCACACTGCTTTAGAAACTCTTTACAAGGGCATCCCCAGAGAACGTCTACTTGTATTCTTTATATTCAGTTAGAAAACCATTAGAATTGCAAGCGCATCAATGCAGCAAATACATTTCTCGGAGGTACATTTTTAGATGCAGTCATTTGTAAATTCTGCTGTAGAAAGAAATTCCGAATGCAGACCAAGCAGCCTTTGTTCAAATATTATTAGGTAAAAGTAAAACCTATAGAATATTGTGTAGGGTTCTGCACGATGCAAGCTAATATCCAAAAGTTTATAAAACGTTCTGAAAAACGTTATATAAAATATCATTTAAATCAGCTTGTATCTTCCACAGCACTCTACTGTATTTGATATATTTTTAATAATATAAAAAGAATCATTTTCATCACATCACTGTCAGGGCTGCTATATATTATAAAGACATTTCAGAGGGCCGGATCACATCACTGTCAGGGCTGCTATATATTATAAAGACATTTCAGAGGGCTGGATCACATCAATATCAGGGTCTGCTATATATTATAAAGACATTTCAGAGGGCTGTATCACATCAATAGCAGGGTCTGCTATATATTATAAGTAATTTCAGAGGGGCAGTATCGCATCAATGTCAGGGTAATTGGATACAATTATTTTAATGGGGCTGATTTCTGTAACCCTGCAAAATGCCTGTGTAGACCTGCACAATCTATACTGTATATTCATCATTTGCAATCACCTAATGACTCTGTGCATTCCAGTAATACCACTGATCAAGTGCCAGTAAAAAAAAATCCTGACCTCCCTGAACACAAGGTTAGTCAACTCCAGGGCTGTGAACTCAAGTGTTGATCTTTAACGATCCGACCGGCCTTTTGAAGAATAAATGAACCTAACCCTCACTGCGGCACAGTTTAAAAGATAAAATAACGATTAAAAAAAAAAAACTCAAACAAATATTGTATGCGCTTTAAAGAGCAAGTAACTGCAAGTCCACCCCCGTCCACCTCGTTATCTTTGTGTGTTGTCATTGAGAGCTCTGGATTGCTACAGTATTTTTAGTTCTCATTTTTCTCTGTATCTGTGTTTACCTGGCTTTGAACTTGCCATGAGAATTCTAACTGCCTAGCACTAAACAGGCTTCCTCATTCCATCCAAACCAAGAGACAATGTGATCTTAAAACACTGTTGTGTGGGTGTGTGTGTTTTGAGTGTGTGTGCTCCTTTCCTCCAGTTATTTGCACTAGTTATTGCACAGTGTGTGTGTTTTGAGTGTTTGTGCTCCTTTCCTCTGGTTATTTGCACTAGTTATTGCACAGTGTGTGTGTTTTGAGTGTGTGTGCTCCTTTCCTCTGGTTATTTGCACTGGGACAAGCCAATCTGTTATTGCACAGGCTGCGTTTTCCACCTGGTCTAGCCGCTCTCTGACTGTGCACTTTCTCAAAGCCATGATAGGATCAGGCTTGCATATTTAACTGCAGGGCACCTTAATTGCATTAGGAGGCTCAGTGAAGCTAATACTGTAATGATGTTACTCCGCTTTAACACAGCCCAAGACTTACATGCACTCTTGAGCCCTTTATAGCTCAGAACCAGCCATGATGCATTGGGTATATACATACATATAACATGCACACATACCCTAAGATAATTGTTATAGGTTTATTATTTATATACTGTGGATGGTGGTGTGTTTTTTCTCAGGATGCATTTCCAGCCCATGACTGGGGATTGGTACGTTAAGCAGTGTTTTGTTTAGTATTTTCTACTCCCTAGCTGGGTAGGTATTTCTGTGCATTTCATTTCTCTCTGGCAGTGATGAGTAAGCGTTGCAGTGAAAGTAGGTTAAGAGTGCATGTGTTTGCCCAGTATTGATTTGCCAAGCATATTGGATTTTTGCTCACCGAGCAAGGCTGGCCTTCCATTTCATTAAAACAAAGGGAGGGAGAGGGGGTGTGGCCTCATCCTGGCTCTGCAGTTACAGAGACCCCTAGTGGAGGCTTTGGGAACCTCTTGTAAGCCACTTAACTGTTACAGCAAAACCCCTGAGATTAATGAAGCTCATTAAACTGCCAGTAAAACCTCAAACTGCTCTGCAATGGAGTATTGTTGTTGCTGTTGCTGCTGCTGCTGCTGCTGCTGCTGCTGTTGTTAAGCAGCTCACAGAATGAATGTAAAACTTAGACTAGCTCACAGTGCCCTGCATTGGGAGTCTTATTATTATTTAGCTCACTGACTGCAGGTTCAAATGAAAATTTAAACTCACAGCGTCTTTCTTGCTGTTTTTTCTCTCTCGGTTGCAGAGCGCGCACCTGGCTGTGATTGACGCGCTGATGTCAGCCTTTGCCATGGAGACGATGAGCTCGGTGAAGATCAGCGTGGGTGGGGTGGAGACAGACAGCGGCTCCGCCCCCTCCAAGCTGCAGCCAGTCCCCTGGGAGTACGCCATCCTCTTCTGGGTCAACAAGGTAAGGCCAGCACCCAGACAGTGCAGCCAGACTGACCGCCATCTCACCTTATAATAGGGGAGGTCAGTGTAGCCAGACTGACCGCCATCTCCTCTTATAACAGGGAGGTCAGTGCAGCCAGACTGACCGCCATCTCCCCTTATAACAGGGGAGGTCAGTGCAGCCAGACTGGCCAGCATCTCCCCTTATAACAGGGGAGGTCTGTGCAGCCAGACTGACCGCCATCTCCCTGTATAACAGGGGAGGTTAGTGCAGCCAGACTGGCCAGCATCTCCCCTTATAACAGGGGAGATCTGTGCAGCCAGACTGACCGCCATCTCCCCTTATAACAGGGGAGGTCAGTGCAGCCAAACTGACCGCCATCTCACCTTATAACAGTGGAGGTCTGTGCAGCCAGACTGACCGCCATCTCCCCTTATAACAGGGGAGGTCTGTGCAGCCAGACTGACCGACATCTCACCTTATAACAGGGGAGGTCAGTGCAGCCAAACTGACCGCCATCTCACCTTATAAGAGGGGAGGTCAGTGCAGCCAGACTGGCCAGCATCTCCTCATATAAGAGGGGAGGTCAGTGCAGCCAGACTGGCCAGCATCTCCCCTTATAAATGGGGAGGCATTTCAACTTTCTAACCCTTCAAGGCATAAATAATTATACTAACTTTCTTATTTTTGCAATGAGGTGCCCGAAACAGGGTTAAGATTACAGACAGGCTGGATCTGGTCACCCAAATGGTCAGTTTCCGCCTTGTGATACCCGAAGTCAGCTTCTCAAATGTATTTTAAGAAGAAACTGTTTGAACAACAAGAGCTCAATTCCTTCTGTACCTGAAGGGGTTAAGAGTATCTTTTTTTGTTTTAAAGCTTTTAAAATTTCTATTGGCATATTTTTGCTCTGAAAGAAACAGTTTATAATACTAATAAGAATCCATGCAGCTGTAACAATACTAGTAGTAGCTATAACAGTAATAACAGTAATTATAGTCTTACATATGGAACAGTTATAATAGTAAGAACGCATATAGTAGTAATAGTAACAATAATACCAGCTTGATTAGCCCCAGTGTGTAGATAACAAGCTCAGGTGTGTCTGAGTAAAACCAGGAATGGAACTGCTGTGCAATGGATTTTCATCACTGTAGTAGGTATAATAGCAATAATAATAATAATAATAATAATAATAATAATAATTAATACTATTCGTAGTAACAATAGACTTAGAAATGGAAATGAAAGTAGTAATATAAGTTATGATACTATTAGTTATCATAGCAATTCTAGCAATAGAAATTGTGATGGTGTTAGTTATAATAGAAATAATAATATTAACAGTGATGCTGATGCTAATACTAGCTGCCCCAGCTGCGTGTGTTCAGTGACACGTTGCCTTCTCTCTGTCTTCCAGCTGATTCACAAGTTACAGGAAGGCACGGAGCGAGAGCAGACACACAGACACCCGCTGGGGACGGACCTGCAGACACAGCCGCCGGTGAGGCCCGCCCGCTGCTCCACATGGGGGCGGGCACGCTGGAGCATGTG